>PVLC010011279.1:7454-47732 GCA_004027655.1 Graphiurus murinus
AAAAAAAAAAAAAAAAAAAAAAAAAAAAAAAAAAAAAAAAAAAAAAAAAAAAAAAAAAAAAAAAAAAAAAAAAAAAAAAAAAAAAAAAAAAAAAAAAAGAAATGAGCAATTGACTTGAATAGACACTTCATAAAAGAAGAGATACAAATGGCCAATAAGTTAACAAATCTTACAATAAAAAGAATTAAAAGACTCAACATTTGTTGAAATGTTTATGAACATTCAAGCATTTTGTAGTCATAAAGAATTATAATATAAAGGAGTATAAGTTTTTAGAATAGTTTCTACTTATTTTCCAGATTTTCACAATACTAGTGGTGATATTTCCTTTTTCATCTCTTTTTTTTTTCCAGTACTGGGGATTGAACTCAGGGACATTCTACCTCCGAGCTATACCCCCAGCTCTATTTTTTAGTCTTTATTTTGAAACCAGGTCTCACTAAGTTGTGGAGTGCCTCACTAGGTAGCTGAGGCTGGCCGCGAACTGGGATCCTCAGGAATCAGCCTCCCGAATGCTGGGATTACAAGCTTGCGCCACCACGCCCGGCTCTTTTTCGTCTCTTATTTCAGTAATTTAGGTCTGTTCTCTCTTTTGGCTAGGTTGGATAAGGGCTTATTGACCATACTTATCTTTGAAAAAAAAAAAACAGCTTTTTATTTATTGATGCTTTGGAATTCTTATTTTTTATTTCATCAATTTCTGCTCTGATTTTAATTATTTCCTGCCTTAAGCTGGCTTTGGGGTTAGTTTGTTCCTGTTATTTTAAGGGACTTCAAGCACATTATTAGGTTGTTTGTTTGGAGTCTTTCTGTTTTTCTTATATGGACACTCAATGTTATACATTTTCCTCCTAACACCGCTTTCAATGTGTCCCAAATATTTTGGTCAGTTGTATCTTCATTTTCATTTGATTCTAGGAATATTTTTCTTTTCTCCCTTTATTTCTTCCATGATCTAGTCTTCATCTAGTAGTGTATCATTCAGTCTTCATGTATTTGTGTGAGTTCTCTGGATCTTCTTGTTGTTGATCTCTACTTTCAGTATGTTATGATCTGAAAAGATTCAAGGAATTACATTGATTTTTTAAAAATTTGATACTTCTTGTTTTGTGGCCTAAAGTATGGTATATATTACAAATCTTTACAAGATAACTTGCTTGATGACTTGGAGTAGGATAACAGTGTTGTCTACTGATTAGAGAAGGGCATGCCATCTATTTTTTGTTTGATGGAGATGTTTCAGCTTTGACTTAGTCTTTTGATGTTTTCTAACCAAAAAGGACAAAGTTATTACTCTATGAGACAAATGTAGGCTATTGAGTGGAAATAAGAGATCCATAATTCCTAACAAATAGAAAAACCACCATTTCTAGTTAAAAAGAATCCATGGAAGGATAATTTGAAGAGAAATAGAAAAATTTAATTTGTAGTTGTATTAGTCAACATTCTCTAGAGGAATAGAAACCACATGATATATATATATATATATATATATATATATATATATATATATATATGTATAAGTATATATATGTTATATATACATATATGTGTATATGTATATATATGTTATATATATTTTTATATATAGGTTATATATAATATGTATATATATATATGTATATGTATCATAAAAGAAGACTTACTAAATTGGCTTGCCTCTGAAAGTATAGTCCCAAGTAGCTGCCTGCACATGAGAGACCTAAAGAACCAGCAGGTGCCCAGTCTGAGAAGCTGGAATCTCAGAACACAGAGGTCATTTAAATTTGCCCCAAAGCACCTCATTATGTATCACATGTCTTCATTTTTTAAATCTTTTATAGTATTAATCCATCTCCACAGCGTATTCTCCACTGGATGTATTAGTCATTCATTCATTTATTTTATTATTAGACCTTTTGCCATTGAAATTGAACTGTCAATAGAGCAATAATTTGATTCTGACACATTACTGATCCTAAACATATTTAAAATTGCCAAGCAATAGTAGGAATTGAATAAATATTTGAAAAAGAAAAGAAGAAAGAAAGGAAGGGAGTACAGGAGAGAGAGAGAGAAAGGAATAAATAATGAAAATGTAAGATCCAATTTTGAGAGAAAAATAAACATGTTTTTAAAGAAATGTTTCAATAAGCATGTATAAATACATAGCATTTATATATCAAATGTAGTTGTAGATAAATGAAGAAATAAATATGCATAATATTTATTTATGCATATAAAATATACATGGATACATATGTAAATATAAATAAAATTTTAAAAGATATACAAATATATTTGCATAGTATATGGCACCATGGAAAATTTTAAAAATAGATTAAAATATAGGCAATTCTAGACTTTATTGAAGGTGTTGCCCTTTGTATTAACACAGAAAATGCAGCCAGTCTGAAATAAAAAACAAAACCCTATTCAAACCAGACCAGCATAGGTGGAATGATAGACAAGATTCTATTGGAAAGACAATGTATATTGTGCAAAACAAAAACACTGGCCAAAAGAACAATAAGTTTACACATCATGCAATTGCTGAGAACTGGAAAGTCAAGAACTAAGATAGTAAAAGGAACAATTGCAGAAAGAATACATAATTTATGCACTTGATTTTTTTTTAATCTGACATAGTACTTATTTAAATATTTTTTATTTGTAATTATGGTTTCCATCTCTCAGGAGCAACATGACAAAATTTTATTTTCCAACTTCTCTCTTTGAACAAATATTTTATACCTCAATATACAGAAAGAATAAAATTATCCCAGAAAACGACCTTTACTGACTCAACTCAGGCTGCACTTATTCATAGTTCACCCAATATAATTGTGCAGAGATTTCTATAGGGTAATGTAAAGTTTCACTCACATTGAGACAAACTTTCTTCTGTTTCTATTTATGTTTAACATATTATAGTGAATTGCAGAGATAGATTGTTGAACTTTTTCTAAGTACAATAAGTGTCCATTTCTGAGACAAATGCCCCTTACATATGAATGTACAATTGAATCTGACCTCCAAAAGACAGTTTTCCATGTTTTTAATTTTAATTAAAAAGAAAATCCACTTTATCTTCTCAAAATTATTTTCCATTATCTACTTTGAGTAATCTAAAAAATAAGTGGAATAATTTCTATGTATTTCACCCTCATACTGGAATAATAAAATTAGTGTCCTATATCTTTCTCTTTGTTTCAAAATATCAGTACTGCTGTTATTTTTTTTCATCAGAGCAAGATAGAAGTTTTAAAGTAATTAACAAAATCCAACTAAAATAGCATTTGAATTTATTTTTCATGCTTATTTGTTCTACTGTCTTAGAAATTTTAAATAAAATGCTCTTAAGCTTTCATCTTCTTTTAGGTAAAATAAAAATAAACACAATTAATTCATCTGCTTAAGTTTACAACCCATGATGTATCAAATAAATGTAAGGTATAATTTCTTAGTGTCGCTAATAACCAACTATTAATACTACCTATTACTGATTTTAATGTCCTTCATTTTACTTACATAGGTAGTAAGGGAGAATCATAATATTTTCTAAAGAAAGTGACAACACATTTGAATTTTTTTTATTTCACTTAACTACATCTATAAGTAAACATATGTGTAATAGCATGTTGTGTCAAATATTACATTTTATTTACAAAAGCTGTTTCTTCTATTAGTAAAAATGTGACAAGAAAAATCAGATTAGTTTGATGATTTTTTTTAAAAATACTAATTTGGAGTTAGCTATCTCTTTCCTTATTTGTTCAAGATGCCTATTTGATTTTAATTATTAGAGTCAGCCAAGTAACTTAAAGAATTTATACTGATCTTTGTCCAACAGATAGTCCTAGTGATATTATTGCCAAGAAAGGGAATTCAAATTCCATTATCTCTCATCTTACAAAGCATTTTACTTCTGCTAGCTTTAATTAAGTTAAAAACTGTTTCATCACTTACATACTGATTAAAACTAAATGAGTTTGTTGCTTAATCCAATCAAGAAAGTCTTCTATTGCTTAAAACAAGGTTTACTTCCAAATAGAATTGTTACAAAGGAGAAAGTAGTCAAATATCAGAGATAGATTTTATTTCATCAATTTTATTTATACATCGTTTAACTATCCCACTTGGAAAACTGTATTATATTCAAATTCTAGAAAACACTTTTTTTTGTACATTTAGGCAATAATGATGTTTAAAAGATGATAAAACTTAATCTTTGCAATTTTATGTAAATATTAGCAAAATAAAAAGGAGCACCAGTTTTGGCTTGTTTCAATTCACATAGTAAATATTGATCTGTTCTACTTATTAATTAATTAATTTATTTAAGAAATAAATTTCTCTGTTCTAGAAGCAATCATTAATGTTTTTAAGATATCAAATTGTGAAATATTACATATGATAGCAAATATTCTCTACATTTGTCATATATGTGTCAACTCAATTTTGCATAAACCAGAAAAATACAGAAACCATTATTTTTTTCTTTTCTGAGTAATAAAAAATAAGATCTTAAAACCAATAAATACTGTTCCAAATTTACCATCGATGCTATTTTACAAATTTTCCAGCTCATGTAGCTCAACCATTGTACTATAACCAAATCTCATAGGAACTCTTTTAATCTTTTGCAACCACTGAGAAGATGGCAGGAATATAATCCTCAAAGCAGAGGAGAGCTAGGATAAAACTCACATCCCAAACTCAGTAGCCCATGACTCACAGTGGGCTGAAACCAACACATTCCCTCTTAGGCTTCTTTTGACTTCAGTTCTGTCCAAGGACAGTTATACCTCTGGCAGAAAATATAACTTGTAAATATTCAAGGGGGGATAATAAGATATGGCAGAAAATATAACTTGTAAATAGAGAGGAATAACAAGATTGAATTCAGATCTTTGCATGTATCACTGATACAATTTCCACAATGGTGGCATGATTTTATTATTTTTTTTAAGGTACAGTACTATATTGGCAGTTTAGGATTGAACAATTAGTTTCCATGACCCAAACATCAATGGCTTTTTGTCACTTGGGATTTTACTGAGAGATGAGTGTGAATGTTTTGCAAGCTTACTCATTAAGTAGGAGCAGCTAGTTATATAGCTCACATAATCAGTGCAGTATTGTTAGATTATATGCATGTGTATCTACAATTACGTGGGCAGGACTCAATTTCTTTAGTTGAGCCGTATTCCTCCAGTGAAAGTCCATTAATAATATTGCTCATGAATGCGAATTATATATGATGCAAATATTAAAGAATGTAGTCTATTTTGGTAGAGATGTGGAATATTATAATTATGTCTATTTTGTGCTCTATAAGAGAACAAGAAACACTGGCTCATAAGAAACTTTTAGAGAATGATGTGTAGCAATGTTTTCCATTGTACCTATTTACAGTGTTGAAATCTAGGCTTGGTTGCTAAGCATGGTCGCCTGGGGGTGTGGTCTTGGGGATTATATTAGGTTCTCTCTCTCTCTCTCTCTTTCTCTCTCTCTCTCTCTCTCTCTCTCTCTCTCTCTCTCTTTCTCTCTCTCTCTCTCTCTGCTTCCAGCCTCCCTAGCAAAGGCTTTGTGCTCTCCCTATCTTTGATTCCCACTGCCATGCCCTGAGGTCCAGAGACCCAGCCTGATATAGACTGAAACTCTAAATCTCCAAAAGACTGAGCAAATAAGTATTTTTTCCTCTAAGTTGTGTGGTCAGTTGTTTTAGATTGTAACAATGAGAATGAGGACTGAGACATATGCCATCCCAGGAGATTAAGAAAAATAATGATAGAAGAACTTTCACCAAATGGCAAAAGCATGAGCTTAAAATGACTGCAGTCTAGGCAACTCAGGAAGCTGAGACAGGAGGATCACAAGTCTGAGACCAGCCTCAACAATTTAGGGAGATTCAATTTCAAAATAAAATATGAAAAGGGTTGAGGGTGTAACTCAGAGGCAGCGTATTTGCCTACCATGCATGAGGCCATGGGTGAAATTCTCAGTACTGTTTAAAAAAAATCTATCTATGAGTAAGGACTTTTTTCAGGGTTTATTCTGAAAAATATTCTTCATTATATAGCTATATAATTGCATATTAAGACTCTTTATAAAAATTAAAAGATTAGATATGCAATGCATTCTTTAAACATATAATTATATGGTTAACATGATCATTAACGAAATCTTAGTTCTGTTTTAAAATATCTATTGTTCAACTTTCGAACATTTTAAAGTATATATTTTTAGAATGAAAAGAAATTAAAACTAAAGAAAATTATAATTGTATTATTAAATATAATTCTTGTCAAGTTAACAATGTAAGTAAATCTTTTACAAATGATTGTTCAAATATTACTTCCCATAGTAAACTTAAAGTCCAAAATTTGCCATTTTTCATTCTAAGTGTCATCTGATTTAAAATATTTAATTTATTCATAAGTAAAGAACATGTTATAGATACAAGTATTTTTCTAAAATTAGTTTAAGAAGTATAACCATTAATTATTATTACATATTTTAAAATAATCCCTATTTCTCCATTTCGCATTTCTAATGAAAGGACAGGCAGTGTGCTAGTGTTCCTGTTACATCTCTCAGAGGCTTTCCAGTTAGATAATCTGCTGTGTATAAGTGAGTGACAACAATCCAGTGCTGAATTTCAATATCTCCAGTTCTAAGTACTTGAGTAGAGAGTAAATACCTATCCTCAGTGTTCTTTTCCTTCCAGCAATGCCATACACTACAGTCACTCAAAGCCTCAGAGACCAACAGCTCAGCAGTATCTGGCTCAAACTGGCTGTATGCCTGTAGCAGCATTAACTTTTGATTTTTGCTAGGTCTTGTTTTCTATTTTTAATATTATACATGAGTGACAGAACTCAGACTGTCACATAAATTGCAATACAGATATGCAATGGGATCTGACTCTGTTGCAACTCTTCTTATTTCCCCTTGCTTCTCCTTAGCACATACTTTATCCTTAAAAACTGGGATGGAAAAGCAATCATTCTTTAATTAGTCTTATGCAATTTGAGGGTATAGTGAAAGTCAAGGTGGGGTGACACCTTTAGTTTACAATGAATAAAGATGGTTTGTAGCTTTGAATCTGTGACTTTTGCCTATGTTTTTGTGACTGAAGACCAATTTTAATATTATTGCAGATTTTGCCTTGTATTCAAAAACATATCAAGATACAGAAAGCACTCATAATGGGCCTTTGAAAATCTCAATAATAAAAATATGAAGAAATGTAAATATTCCTTAAAATTATTTACTTCATAAGGTATATTAAACTAGAAGTCAACCAATAATTTATATTAGAATTGAGAGAAATACTTCCTGGGATGGTAAACAGAGAATAATACTTATAGATATATTTGAATGTGCATGAGAAATGAAATAGAAAATGCATCACCCAAATAAACTCAGATTAAAAATAATTCTGCAGAGGCAAAATAATTGTTTAAATATCCACTTACCATGACATAATTTTGTCACTTTCTTTCAATATTTCACTTTAAGGTTTTTATTTTTAATTTGTAGATGTTTTTAATAAGCTTAGTAATCTGGTTTCCAATAAATAAATGTGATCCAAAGGAAAATAAAAATGGAGAGGAATAACTGTAGATAGAAAACAAGCTATATTGTCAGAAAATGATCACTAACAACAATAACAAAAGGAATGAGATCACAAATTCACAATAAAACAACCATCTGATATAATCTTATATAGATAAAATACTCCTGAACCACATAGTTGTCCTTGAGGGTATCGCTGCAGTAATTTCAGCATAGTTGAATAATTATTTCTCAATATAACAAATTTAAGAAAGATTTCAAAAATTTTCCTTAAAATTTTGAGATAAATATATAGCTTTCTCTTTGTATTTATGTTTTAAGAATAGCTTTTCTTGTTAATATCTTCTGAATAAATATTAAAGTGTCAGGCAATAATAAATATGAAATAAACAATTATCAAAAAGGAAAAGAGAAGCAGTCCAATATTCTTTTAAGATTTATTTGCAGAAAAAGGAATTTGGAATTTTTTCATTTTATATATGATGATCTATCAATAGCTACCACAGTTTTGCAAGTATCCCAGGGATATATTAGACTGATTCATAAAAACTTATTGTTTCAAAGCATCTCAATGATGGAGGCAAAATATTCTTGATGACATTTGAGCACAATCCAGAGATTCTAACTAATGGGTGGTTGGATGTCTTTAAAGTAACCTTCTGAGAAGAAAACTCCTGAACCAAGGATGCTTTCAGTAATCCTGTATCTTCTTATGATATTAAAGCAGAAGAGAAGTAAAGTGGACACTAATAGAATTATCACTTATAAGGAAGACTTTAGACAGAAGACATTCCTTAGGAAATTCCAAGGCAATTCCATTGTTGTCATAGAAATCTCTGTAGCAAAATTCCACCTCAAGATTTCCTCATATAGCTAAGATGCTTAAAGCCATCATTAGTTCAATAAAGGGAGCAAATAATATGATCAGGAATTTCTTCCATCCCTTTCATGCCATCTTTTGTCTCTTCTTTGAACATTTGTTTCGTATTTTTATGTTGTAAATTTTTTCCATTTAGCTAGTGGAGATAGTCACTTGAAGCCACTCCAGGTGAAGTCATTTCACACTTCTAATAACATGCCCTCAGTGAAACTAGATGTCTACTTGACTAGTTGTGGCAAAAAAAGAATTAGAAAATTTTTCTGAAGCCGGGCATGGTGGGGCACGCTTGTAATCCCAGCATTTGGGAGGTTGAGACCAGAGGATCCAGGTTCGCAGCCAGCCTCAGTTACCCAGTGAGACACTCCACAACTTAGTGAGACCCTGTTTCAAAATAAAGAATAAAAAATAGGGCTGGGGGTATAGCTTGGAGGTAGAATGCCCTTGAGTTCCATCCCCAGTACCGAAAAAAAAAAAAAAAGTTTTTCTGTTACTGTGGCACAGGTTACATATCTATAGCTGAATAAATCATTATTGTTCAAGAAATATAAAGCCACAGATAATAGTATAAGTTAAGTGTTCCATTTTTTAACATGTTTATGAATAGAATAGAAGAGTATGACTCTCTCCCAAGTCTACAGGAGGAAGAGAATCAATGATAACAGAAGAAAACCGAGGCAGAGGCAAACTTGGTGCTACTCATGGTCACATGGAAAAATGGTTCTCAATAAAAAATAAATAAGCAAATGCTTCAAATGGAAGATAGACTATTTGGCACTTTATAGAAGATCACAACCCCATATCACACAGAAGCTACCAAGAAATGGACTATGTAGGTATCAAAATGTATGAGAGAATAAAATTAAAATAAATAAAAAGTGATATTGCAAATACTGAATCTCTAATAATAACCAAATTCTACTACAATTATGATGACTACTCCTACTAGCTGACAATTGTTTAGTACCAATTTCTCATATTATATACTTCATCTCATCCAATTGTAAACAGAAACTCACTGATATAGATTATATTATCCCAATGTAACAAATGATGAGAGTGTAACTTTCCTAGTTTTATTAACTTGTCTAAATTCATAATTAGTAGAAGCAAGAGTCAAGACTTACAGTTTAATTTGATTTGAAATGCCACTTTCTTAACTAAATAGCATGTTACATTTTTAGTTTCTCCAAGAAGGAACTGTGCCTTAAAATCTGTGTGCTCAGCTCCTATGACCTCATTTGGCACACAGGATATGAATTAGTGTTTATCCTGTGAATGCATAAAATGTGGTTACACTCTCACCTTGGAAGCCCTAGATTTTCCCTTTGACCTACCCTCCCTACGGGAATCTTCCTGAAAAGAAAAGCAGCATTCCCACCTACCTAGCTTATAAATCTACAAAAAAGAAGTAAAACAAATATTGTTTCTTAAAATGTTACTAGATTCACTCACCCTTCCATTAAAATATATGAGCTGAGAGCCTTCTAAATCCTAGGTATTTCCTTGTCTATGAGGATCAAGGAGAGATCTCTAATGGAGAAATGTCTATTCTGGTGAGAAAACGAGATAGAAATTTATGATAAAACCAGTATAAAACTAAGTATGTACTGTCTTAGAGAAAATAAGCATCTTGAGAAGGAATTACATAGGGTGAGTGGGGATCAGATATATAGACATTCAGAGTAGGGAAGGCAGGTGGTAGTATTAAATCAGATCTACACAATAAACATTAGGTTGTGATCAGTTATTGTCTTGAAATGGCAATTCTTATAAAAATAAGTGAGACTTTTAACGTTGCTTTCCCAGAGTTCATTAAGTGGTCCTATTTTACACTGTATTTGAATTTTTAACCCATTTCATTACATCAATGCAAGAATCATAGCATGTTTTCTGAGAATGTGAAGTAGAAGATACTTATGAAATTAGATTGCAGTACGTGTATGAAAATAAAAATCTTATCTAATATTTGCATAGCAATGACTGAGATTTAGACTTTTTAAATCAACTCAGTTTAAATGTTAGTACAGTATATAGAAAAAGGGGGAAATGTGAATTCAATTTATGTTATCATTGCTGGATTTCTACTGCTCTAACAATAGAAAGAAAAAATATATTTTCCATAAAGGAAAAAGCAAGTATTTATTTTTCTCTGCTTGGTGAGTATCTAATTAATTAATAATATAATTAATATTTTTATTTCTTAGGGGAGTATTAAATTATTACATTATTAATTTATTAAAGGAAACATCTCTGTTCCTACAGACCACAAGTTTTTATACTTTTTAAAATACCGATTATAGGAGTATTTTTTGTTACTTTTTAAAAGTATGATAACTTGAAAACTTTAAAATCTATTAAGAATAAACTTGTAGTTTATTATGGTTTGACTTTAGAATGCCCCTCAAAGGCTCCTGTGTTGAAGGACAGCCCTAGTGGAGAGCAGTGTTAGGAGGTGGGGTCTTGTGGAAAGAAGTGAGGTCACTGGGGGTATGTGCATGAAGGAGACAGTCTAAACCCAGCCTGTCCTTTCTTTCTCTACTTCCTGGCCTCCATGAAGTGACCAGCTTTCCTCTGCCATGCACTTTTGCCTTGATGTACTACCTTTTCATGGGCCTAAAAGGAACCAGGCGAAATGACTATGGATGGTAACTTCTGAAGTTCTGAGCTAAAATAAAGAAATACTTTAAAGTTGATCTCTCTAAGGTATTTTGTCACGGCAATGGAATGCTGACTCACAGTCAACTTAATTAGAACATCATAATTTATATGCACAGAATCAGAATTTTGAGGTGCTTGAAAATGAAATTCTCTTAAAATTTGAAATATTTTCTGGCAAATTTGTTTACTTTATTTAGTTAATTATAAAAGAATCAGGTTACTAATGAAATAAACTTCTGCCAGATGTGATGTAAATGACTACTTACTTCTGTTAGTGAAAACTAAATGAACACTTTTTGGTGATTTTTAAAATTTTATTATAGTTCTCATTTTAAACAAACTAGTCAAGTACATTTTTAAAATTAAACAATGACTTCGTATTTTAACTGTACTCAAAACCTAGCCTACTACCAGATTTTTAAAAAATGCAGGTTAGGATTACAAATTTTGTAAGATATTCTACCTTCACAGTCTTAACAATACCTTGATTATTATTAGCCATTGATTAAATATTTAGGAGTATCTGATGACAGAATAAATTTTGTATTTTAAAAGCCCTTATATTTTTAAAAAATGAGTATAAATAATATTAAAATTTGGAAATATGAATTTAAAAGACCATCTCCATCACTAGTGGCTTTTTTTTTACACCTCATTAAGCTTCATTTTCTTGACAAAGTAATGAACAAAATAATACTAATTCGCCAGAGTTTTCTGAGAATTAAATTCACAAGGTAACTGAAATTTCTTTGTAAATTTCTAAGCATATCATGACTGCATAGATATTGTATTTTCCCAACAAAGAAATAGTTTTGTTTTTGTTTTTGTTTTCCAATCCATACCTAGTTCCTGGAATGTGGGTTGCTTATTTTTTAATGCAAAGTAAAAATCCACTGGCAGAATACATTATAGATGAAGTTCTTTGATAAATGTTTACCCCTGCCGCACACACACATAGATCGTTTTTAACCATTTGTGCATGTTAATTTGCTAAGTGCATAAATTTAAAAATCTATATGGCAAATCAGCAGTTAACCTTAAAGATTAAAGAAGACTACTGAAAAAAAGCAAAAAGTTACTGTAGAGCAGTTGATCCATTCTGTCAAAATGCCAAATGACTCTTACTCTATGCTTCTGGATATTATTAAAGCTGGCTTCAAGGCTTCTCTTTGTCTCATTTCCTTCCTCTCTCCTTGTCCCAATCAACATGCTGGCTGCTCTGCTCAATTGTCAGACAAATGTAACTTCCTGTCCTTCTCTGCTCAGCCACTTTTGTAGCAGCACTAACCACTAACACATGCTATCATTAAGACCCTCAATGGGAAATCATGAACAAAGTATATTCTCTGTCCTCACTTTTCAATTTTCTTTAAAATGGTAAGCCATCTGCTTTAACCCTCCTCAATTGCAAGTTTCTTTGTAACGCCTGTCTTGCATTTTATCTTAATAATAAATAGATATTTAAAACCCAGGTTTAGAAATTTAATTTTAATGAGCTATTTGTTAGTTCTGAAACAAATTAAGTTTCATATCATATGTTGAGTTTCATTTTCTGGTAATAATTTTATATTTCAATTATATATATGTATAAACAGTAGGCATTGTACTTGCCAGATTTACCATTTAGCAAAAATAAAACATACTTTCATTAAAATATATTGAAAAAATATTTTAAAAACATTAAATCATTATTGTGCTTATGCAAAATACAGTCCTGGTAATATAAACGGACAATTGAAAATATTAGTGATCTTTATATTTATATGTAAAGTTATCAGTACTCTTCTATTAAACATAAAATACAAAACCGAACTAAAATATTGAGATGCAAGCTTAAATGTATAAATGTATATAGCAGATTACTAAAATTAAAAAAATTCAGAATTATTTCAGAACATATGATGTGTTTATACTTGCATTTCTTAGTCCATGAAGGCCATTACTATATAAAATTAATTTAGAAGATAATATATTACCATTATTATTATCATTATTATGAATTTTGTAGTGATGGTGATTGAACCGAGGGGCATTCTACCTCTGAGCTATATCCCCAGCCCTATATTATTTTTACATTGAAATAAGGTCTCTCTAAGTTGCTGAGGCTGGCCACAAACCTGTGATCCTCCTGTCTCAGTCTCCCAAGTACTGGGATTACAAGTGTGAGCTACCATGCCCACCTTATCTTTAATCTTTCATATTAATGCTGTGGATCATGAAGACAACAGTTTGTGAGAACATGGATGTAATTAAAGTCCATTCTATTAAGCAAAATAAATCAGATACAGAAAGACAGTACCACATGGTATTATGTGTATGTGGAGTCTAAAAAAGTTTATTTCACTAAAATTATAAATAGCAAAGTAGTTAACTGAGGTTGGGGAGAATGGAGAAGGGGGGAAATGGACAAAAATTGATCAATGGGTATAAATTATAGTCAGACAGGAGAAAGAAATTCTGTTCTATTTAACAAGTTATGTGCATAGATAATGTCAATGTACTTTATATTTCATAGAAATGATAAATATATGAAGCAATAAATACTGCTTACTCTGATTTTAGCACTATGAGAATCTATATATGAATTTAAACATCACAGGTACCTCATAAATATGTATAATTTATATGTGTCAAATAAATAAATAATAATACAATCAATCCTCTCTTATATGAAAATAATATAATCCAGGTCATTACTTCATGCAAGATCACAAAATAAACAGGAATTGCATTGTCTAGGAATAAAAAAGAAAAACATAATTGGAAGAATAATGTAAAAATGTTATTGCAATATTGAAAATGTTGTAGAACATTCTAAATCTAGCAGTTTCTAGATGAATCATAAACAACAAAGTAATAGAATATTTAGAATAAAATTTAGACAACCACATTTATACCCAAGACTAAATGACACAATCTAAGTGGGAAACATTGCCTTAGCAAAGATAATATGCAATACATTTAAATTTTTAATTTAGGCCAAGCCGGGAGTGGTGCCGCACATTTGTAATCCCTGTATTTGAGAAGCTGAGAGCAGAGGATCCAGATTCGCAGCCAGCCTCAGCTACTTACTGAGGCCTTCTGCAACTTAATGAGACTCTGTTTCAAAATAAAAGGATAAAAAAAATTGGGCTGGGGATGTAGCTCAAAGGTAGAATGCCCCTGGGTTCAATCCCCAGTACTGAAAAAAAAAAAAAACAAAAAAACCCCAAAACTTTAATTTATAAAATTCTAATCCTATGAAAGATACAAATAACTAGAGAAACACATACCAAAATTATTAAAAATAAAATTAAAAATAAACATATTTAAAATAATAGTTCTAAATGTAGTGATATTTTTTAAAAGTAAAATTATTTTCCTTCTTTTAGCTATCAAAATTTGAATATGATAATACTGTATGCTTATTAGGCCGAAGTAAAACACTATGAATTTTCTTAAAAATTTAACATAAATTTGTTGTTGGTATTTCATGATACAGTTGAAGAATCTTCAGTTGAACAATTTTTCAAAGCAACAGGTTTTTTTTGTTGTTTGTTTGTTTGCAGTACTGGAATTGAACCCAGGGGCATGCTCCAGGCTATAATCCCTGCCCTATTTTTTTGTTATTCTTTATTTTGAAACAGGGTCTCACTAAGTTGCAGAGGGCCTCACTAAGTAGCTGAGGCTGGCCAAGAACCTGCGATCCTCCTGTCTCAGTTTGTTTTTACTATCACTTGGTAAATGTTATTATTATCATAATTATAATGATAAATTTCTGCCAAATATCTGAGGTGTTCCAGGCATGAAGAGTGCTCCATATTGCTATTTATGTTTTTCAATATTCTGGGAAATGTTCTCAAAACCTGTAAAATGTATTACTATTATTATTTAATAATAATATTGACTAGAAGAAAAATGGCAACAGAAGCATCATGGAAATTAGGGGTTATGATACTCACAAACTCTGTGCTCACAAACTGTTTTGGTATGCTTTAACTGAACTGTAAAATAACCAGCTGATGAAGAATAATAGGCCAATGTTACTTCCTGGTAAGCACTAAAATAAAACATCATTAATATTAATAACAAAAATCTAAGATTAATATAAATGTGAAAATTGAATATATAATAATTGTATCCTAATTTAAAAAAAAAAAAAACTAGGATTTAAAAAGTGCATTAAATCAATTTTGCTTACTTTCACCAAACACATTTCAGAGTCTCATATTCTGATGCTGTGGTTTGTTTTTGTTTTGCTTCTTTTTGTTTGAAAAGGTAAAGGTAATTTTAATCCAGCATTATCTCTATAATAATATATTTAGAAACATATAAATATATATAGGTAAAAGCTATGCCTTACCAAAATCACTCTAAAAGCTTTCTAAAATCTCACTGGTTATTGAAAAAAATCTTAGTTATATTTTGGCAAAATATGATCTGAAAAAATTGCTACCAAACTTCAGTTACCTATCATCTTTCCAGTGTCTCTGACTTTTTGTCTTCCATTTCTGTCTAGTATACTTTGTTTTAATTATAAAAATTGTTCTTTTAGGATCACATTTTTCCTTGGTATTTGTTTAGAATTGAAATTCACTTTAAGAGCTAAGCTTGCCTAGAAGTCATAAGCAGGTTTAGATGATAACTTGAGTATTTTGTCATTTTCTATGTTATGTATTATTTTGCCCTTATCTGTCTGAATAAAATAAAGTGCATTGCTTTCGGTCTTCTCACCCACAATAAGAATAGATAAAGGCATAGTAATAATATTTTCCCCTAAAAATCATGTTAGAATAGACTCAGATTTTTTTTTTCTAGTTTGTTTTTTGTGGAGTATAGTTATTATTAGTATTTATTGTCTGTTAAAAAAAAAAAAAAATATATATATATAAGGTGAAAATGGTAAGAAACCACAAATAAATTGCACTTTAGGATTTAAAGATGAACTACCAGTCAATATAGTAATTCTAATTAGAGAATATTTAGATTCACTCAACTATAATGAGTTATCCATTAATGTATGCATGTGTACATATTTGTTAATTATTCAATTAATGTAGTTTATCTATATATTACTTTATAACTTCCTAATAATTAGGAAGATAAAAATATTTGCTATGTATATACTATCATCCTGTCTTCATATAATCTATAGCAGACAATCAGGACAACATAGTTTAGTCTGCATTTACTGAGCACCTCAATTTTCTTCTTTTCTGGGCCTTTATCAACTGCAAGATTGTAAATGAGGAGCTAGAGAAATTCAAAGAATTAGTTATGTAGTATATACAAGAGAGGAATATCTACTTTGTGGGCAAAACCTCAGTTCCATCACCACTTTCCTCACAAGTGACTTTTCTTTGTATTTTTAACCAAGAAAGCTGACATTGAATTTCTGCATTTTTTTCTTACAAATGCAGAAGAGTTCAACTTTATCTCTTTTTTTACTCCAAAAATACTTAGTAGTTTTTTGTACATATTTTTTCATATTATATATGTACACAAAAACAACTGTTGAAGAAATGCCACTGATGAGTGTTTTCACATACTGTTTTTTCACATACTGTTTTTGAAGACTGCTTTGTAGGTAGTACAGATAATGATCAGACATTTGGATTCCAGCAATATTCCTGGGTGATAACTCCATGATGTTCAAGGGGTGATGATACTCCTAGTCAATTGGTCCTGAGGCACTTGACTTCTGAACCAGCTGCTCTACCCTTATTAGCCTTCTATCCTGTAGACATTTCACCTCCACACAAGAGGACTAAATTAATCATTATTACATTTTACATAGCCTTTGTTACCCATGTCTTTAAAGTGACCTGTATTCTCCCTTCAGATCAGATTTGAATTGGACACACTGAATGCTCAGGCCTCCTGACTATCTCATCTTTCCCCATGAGTTTCTCTCCTACTTTCCAAATTAAAATGTTATAATGACTAGGATGCCTGAACCTCTCTGTTCCTTTGCTGTCTCCTCTCCACTGTCATCTTAGTGGATTGGGTTTTTATCTTCTATCATTCAAAAGAATGAAAGAATGTTTTCAATCGCTAGAAGTCGTGTCTTCCAATTATTTTATAATCTTAGCCATTTTTAAGGAATTATATTCACTCCAGAAAAGAGCTAATCTCTCTATTTTTGTCTTAATATAAAATGTATTAAAATTAATTTTTCCAAAATATGTACTTCATTAAGTTTATCAATACACAAGGAGTAACCAACGGCACACATAGACACCCTACAAAACATGTTATAATACATTTTTTTCTTTGAAAAGCCAAATTTATTCTTCCCTACAACTGGGAATCTTTTTGGGTCATTTTAAAACAGTTGAAATGTCAGCTTTATTTAGAAAAAAAAAAAGCTAAACACTAAAACACTACAAAGGTTAAGTTTCATCTGCTATTAAACAGAAAAGATAAAATATCATACCCATTAAGTTTACACCTATGAAAAAGCCAGACTGAAAAAATTTCATTGGGGACAGAGAAAAGTAGAAAAGCCCTTGATAAAGTCCTATCTATGTATTAGAAATTTCTTTAACTAAAGCAGACAATATATAAAGATGAAGGCTATAAAAGTGTGTTATGTACATAAGATATTTAAGATGATGTAGAGTAAGCATATGAATATAGTGTAACAATTGCACACATATGTTTACAGGTACAGATGCTTTTTTTTTTCAGTACTGGGGATTGAACTCAGGGGCATTCTACCCCCAAGCTATAACCCAGCCCTATTTTGTATTCTTTATTTTTTGAAACAGGGTCACACTAAGTTGCAGAGGGCCTCACTAGGTAGCTGAGGCTGGCCTCGAACTCAGATCCTCTGGTCTCAGCCTCCCAAATACTGGGATTACAAGCGTGTGCCACCACGCCTGGTTCACAGATTATTGTATGTTGTTAGCTCTCCATACCATCTGAGTCTTAGCCTCCTTCTCCTTACACCTTTTCAATATTAATATGAATCTGAAAATATGTCACTTTACCATTGATACAAAATTTACATTAACAGCAAATAATATTTGTATTGTTGGTTTTATATTATTATATCTCAGTGAAATAAATTTATATTAACAGCAAATAATATTTAGGAATTGTTAGTTTTATAGTATTACATTTTAAATGAACAATTTTCAAGCTTAACTTTATTTTTCAATATTTGTTGGTGAAGATTTAAAATGTTCAGAATTTCTGGGTTTCTTTTCCCTTTTTGTCAGCATCCTCAAAGATGAATAGTACTTTCTTTAAGACAATATTTCTACATCTAAAGCCTAATGGGCATTTCTCTTTCCTTTTTACTCTCTGTTGAAAAACATTTTTAATGGAGAATACCTTTCTTTGCATTTTCCCTCATCTAAAGAGAGGGCTGCCTGCAGGCAGTCCCTTTGAGTTCTGGGAGGTTGCTATGACCTTGTTTGTGCTTAGATTACCAGCACTCTGCTACTCTCCTGCACTGAATTTCTAAGATGCTAATGAAAGGAAAATGATCCACACAATAACTTTTCCTGTGGTAGAGTGGGGTGGTAGATGTATTATTGTTGTTTTCTCAGAAAGAGAACCTATCTCTCACTTTTATTTTAATATTATTTTGAATATCACATGTATTTTTGTTTTTCTTCTCCTTTTACTTTAAGATGTACAATGGAGAAGTTTAAAAGGAAAGCTGGATTAAAGCTGAAAGATTGCCAAGGTCATGAAAGCTAATGAGTTATATCTTCTGACAGCAGTTGTTTTTTGTTTATGTATTTTCTCTATTATTTGTATTATCAGTGCTTGACCTTTTAAAGTGTATTTCCACTACTTGGTAAGAATTAAAGAACAAAATGCAATAAAGTACACAACTTAATAGTGGATTAGCGTTCTACCAAAAAATGTCAAAACACATCACTGGTTTTAGTATCATGAAACTAATGCACAAAATGCCAGTTTTTCAGTTGATTCAATACTTACTTATGCATATGAAATATTAATAAGTGCATGTTTACATTCTGTCACATTCTGCCTTTGGAATGTGATTTAAGGGATTAAAATAATGCAAATAATCAGTTTTTTTTAAAAAGAGAAATTTTCTTGTGTCACATCATGAAGTTTCCTTCAGGGGAGGCAAATAAGCTTATTGTATGAAAAATAAGATAGACTTGAAGAAATTATAGAAAATCTTCTTTCCTAAATATATAGAACATATGTACTTTAATTTTGTTTGTTATCACCATTATTTTATAACCATATCAGAATTTGGAAGATGATAACCATGAGATAGTATAGATTTGAAGTGACATATAAGGTAAAAAGATATCAAAATACACAGATGAATCTGGAATTGTGTATTGCTGGTCAATATCACAGCAACTCCTAAATTGCAAATAATTCAAAGAAGAAAGAAAAGGATGCAGAGTAATCCTTGTAAGTTTTCTCTCTTCTCATTTAGGATTATGTATTTCTATTGTGATCCAAATTCATAAGCAGGAAAGAAATGGAAAACTGGACAGAAAAGGAAAAATATGATACTGTGAAAAAGTAGCCCATACATTGAGATAAACAACATAATATAAAATATCTGGAGCAGGTGATTGTTTTGCACCCTTTGATTTTTGATTCAGAATTTTTTTTTTTTTTTTTTTTTTTTTGCGGTACTGGGGATTGAACTCAGGGGCATTCTACCTCCCAGCTATACCTTCAGCCCTATTTTTTATTCTTTATTTTGAAACAGGGTCTCACTAAGTTGCAGAGTGCCTCACTAGGTAGCCTAGGCTGGCTGCGAACCTGGATCCTCCAGTCTCAGCCTCCCGAATGCTGGGATTACAAGCATGCGCCACCGCGCCCGGCCTTGATTCAGAATTTTAAAGAGATCATTAAAACAATGGACAAAGAGAAGGTGATAGCAAATGCTACATTTTTTCTAGTAGCACTACTTGAGTTGTTATATTACATAATATTTTAAATTATAACTATTGTATCATAAGAACAAAATAGAAATCCTAAGTTAGAATTTGTTAATTTCATCAGGGATGCTACTGAATATTTCTCTAAATAATTTGTTACTCTGTGATTTTGTGATTCCATCATAAAGTCACAATAATGATACTTTCCTATAGGTACTATAGCATTGTAATGCAGAATGATATGATGTCTATAGGAATATTATTTGCATATACTTTTTAAAAACTTCACATTTTACCTTTATAGTAATTATCTTGAATTGCCTATAGATTAATTAATAGGTATATCAATCAGCATTTTCACTGCTATAATCTAAAGACATGACCACATAACTTAGAGGAAGGAAGATTTATTTATTTTGAGTTCAGTACACATGAGGCTGGGGACTATGGACTTTAGGGCATGGAGATAGGAAGGAGAGAGAAAGAGAGAGAGAGAGAGAGAGAGAGAGAGAGAGAGAGAGAGAGAGCAAAGTTTCTCTCCTTATACCACTGAAGCTGGAAGCAAAAGTGAGAGTGAGGGGAGAAGGAACTACATATAATCTGAAGTCCACAGACCCAGGCACCCACCTTCTCCAGCCACATCCTATTGCCCTGGACCACCACTGCTGAGATTACAACCAAGCCCCACTTCTAGCATTGCCACATCATTTTCATGAATGCTGGGAGATACTCCAAATCCAAAATATTACACTTTGCCCGGTCCTTCTAGACTTCACAGTCACATCGCAATGCAGAATGTATTTATTCCATCTCCAAGAATTCTTAAACTTGTAATATTTTCAACATCACTGAAAAATCCCAAAGTCCAAAGTATCCTTTGAGACTCAAATAAACTCTTGTGAGCCCTTATGAAAGAAAATGAAGATCAAATAAAAAGCATGACACATGTCTCCAATATACAATGGAAAAGAGTAAATACTGCATTCCCAAAGGGAGGAATAGGGCCATAGAAAGAAAGAATAGGACCAAAACAATATCAAAATCTAGCAGGGAAAGCATTTAATCCTGTGACTCTACTTCTGGCATTGGGGCACACGGTGGTGAGATGAGACCTACAAGGGGCTTTAGCAGCCCTGTCCCTGTGGCCCAGTTAATTGCAATGAGCAATGTACCTGCTTTTCCAGCCTGGCTCCATGGCTTACAGTTGGCAGCCTTTTCTCTCAGTTGTTCCACATTTCTGTCATTTCTAAATCTTTGAGGCTTTTCTTTCAACCCTGGATTCACCATCACATCTTCACAAATTGCCCCATGTGGGCTTGCTTACAGGGATCTCAGCCCTACCATACATTTTCTGGCTTCCCAGGCATTCCTTTACAATATGGAAGGGGAGGGGTATGATCCTTTTATTCAGCAAATCCATCATTATGTGAACACCAAGACCAACCACCAGTAGGAAAGAAAGTCACAACTTCTTTAATCACTGCCATTGGGCCCTTTTCAATCATAGCTGCAGGGTCTACTCCATCTGGGTCACATCTGGGCCTGCATCCATCCAGGCCATGGCTGGCTCCAACTCCATCTGTCACCTCCACTGCTTTCTCCTTTCTTTCAGCTATCTTACTTTCTTCTACAGTATCATCTCTCTGGCTCCCAGTTTTACACTTTCTTTTCTGGCCAAACTGCAAATATACAAAGTCTCTCTGCTTTACTTTCTGTTCCTGAAATTTAGTGTACAATTCATTGAACATGGATATCAATATTCATAATATGTTTTGGATATATTGGTGTTTTGAGATTTCTTCCACTAGTTTAATCAGCCTATCATCTTTAAATTTGGCCTCACACAAAGTTTCAAGACATGGGCAAAATGCCAATACTTTTTTGTCAAACTCTAACACATGCAGCCTCTACTCATTTTTCTATAGAGTTCTCTTTATCCTTCAGAATCTCCTGAGCACAGTCTCTACCATCTGTCTTTCTAACCACATTTCAGCCCTTCTAATTTCCTCTCAAAACAATTCCAAAGACTCATAATCCACATGGTTAGACCTAAATATAGCCATGACTCCACTCTCCCGGTACCAATTTCTGTATTAGTCAGCACTTTTGCTGCTATAATACAAAGATCTGACCACATACCTTAGAGAAAGGAACATTTATTTGCTCACAGTTTGGGGTTCAGTCTTGGGTTCAGTCCATTTGAAGCCAGGGTCCTTGAATCTTAGGGCATGGCAGACAGAGAGAGAATGAGAGCACAAGGCTTCATTCTTTATATCATGGAAACTGGAAGCAAGAGTGAGATCAAGGAGAGGAGGAAGCATATATAATCCCAAAGGTGGTAGTCCTAGGGACCCACCTTCTCCAACCACATCCTCCAGTCTGAGCTACCACCCAAATAAACCCATTATAGGTTTATCAACAACTGATATTATAACCAAGCTCCACTTCCAACATTGCCACCCTGTTCTTTTGAGGGCTGAGAGACACCCCAAGTCCAAACCATTACAATAGGTTAAACAAAAATATAATAACTATATGCAAATATTATAAAAACTGTGTGCAATTTTATTAATACTGAAGTTACAATACCACATAAGACAAATAAGTGTGTGCTTTCATGGAGCTTATTGTCTGTGAATAGATAAAAGTAATAAAAATTTAAACTCATGATTAGAACAACACCAACCCAAGAATCAAAAAAAGTAAAAACAAATTATGTGAATAGCTGAAAAGGTTACTATTTCAGTAATTTTGTGAAGCCTCGTAGAGAAGGTGAAGTTTGAAGTAAGAAACAAATACTTAGAATGAGAGATCATAAGCAAACCAAAGAAAAGAATAACCCAGGAGAACAAGATCTGAGTACTGGAGCAAGCCCATCAGTTTTCACTGACAAACGGAAGGTCAATGTGGCTCTAGTAGAACTCAGGGGAATGAGTGGGTGAAGGTGATGTTAGAAGGAATGTTGGATACCAACTCCTAAAGTCCTGTGGAGTGTGCATTTTATGGTAAAAAATACATACTGAAAGAAATTTGCGATCTAATGAGAAAAAATGAACAAGAACAAAGTAAATACAAAAAATAAGAGCTAATTTAGTAGATTGTAAGAGTATCTAAAAAGGGGACATGATTCTTGTTTGAAGAATGAGAATTTTTTATAGAGAAAGCAACATCCTTTTAGTATAATGGGAAAAACAACAATCCAAGAATAGATTGGAAACTAAAAAAATGAAGGAAGAAAAGAAAAAATAAGGAGAGAAAGGAGGAAGGGGGACAGGAGAGAGGGAGGAAAAGAGCATGTTCTGTGGTCTAGAGCCAAAAGACTAAACATTTTTTTCTTAGTCACAAAATTGCCAGAAAGATTAAATGTAGAAAGTTGCTTTAATGTGATGCCTAACTGTATGATATACACAAAGTTGACACTTAAATGTTCCTATTTATAAATTGGGAAAGTTTTGAGAATATAGTATATATTAGAAACTGTGTGAGAGATATAGTTGTTAATCTCTTTAATACATTTGAAAAATTAATGTCTAATAACTTTATACATATTGTGAAAGTCTAAAGATTAAGAAAGCCTAGACTTTCTGAAGAAACCTATAACCTAAACAGCAAGATAGTCAAGTAAATTCACATGGACTTGATAGTTTCCATGACAGAGATATGTGTGGGTCTTTTTCGTAAGCTGGAAACTAGTTGAGGACTAGCAAGTTAGGATAAGCAAATAGATTTGAAATTTTTATTGTAAAGTTTTTGTTTTAGAAAGCTCACTGTATTGATAAGTTTCACAAAAGAAGTTTGATCAAGAAAAAGTTATAGAGGAAATACTTGTTTCTATTACCACAATATTTTACCTTTAGAACTGTAAGAGCTTTTAAAGCGCAGTCCACAACTGAATCCCAGAGAACTGGCATGAGTTTGACAGAGTGAGTAGTGATATTGACATGCTAAAATTATAATTTTTCACAGAGTCTTTCTGAAAGACAATGTTGAATATATTACTTTTTATAATTATAATTAAAAAATAAAAATAAAGAAATTAAGAAATGATTCACAAATTACTTTACAGCATAAACGCAATATAGTAAATTACACCTGAGTAACAAAGGATAATTTGCCTGTTGATTTTGATGGAAACACTCACATGGCAAAGCATGGAGTGTCCTTAGAAAATCTTCCTATTCTGCATGATGTAGGCCAATCTTAGCCAATTCAGAGACTAGAGTCATAGATGTATTCAGGATATTAGAAATTTCAGAGATATAATACTACATGAAAGTATGGATTCAATCATGTTATTCTATATACAACCTTGAAATACACATTCTCATATAAACCTATAGCCGATGTTATAAAACTATAAATTTTGGACTAAAAAATGAATAAAAAACACTGCGACTACTATGTTTATTACACATTAATAGTTAAAGTTGGAACTAAAAATTTTGTCAGACTGTACACCAATCCTACTTGCTTATTAGACATAATCCAAGATACAATTTAACTCCTGCTAATTATTAAAGAATTAAACCATGAGTCTCAAGTCTCAATAATTTAATTTTATTTTCATGTATTATGAATAAATATTTTCTATATTTGATTTATATGGAATATAAATATATGGAAGCTTTTATTAAATTAGCAAAATATCTCTTTCTTTGAAAAAACATATTTTGTTTCACACCTCATACATAATAAAAGAGAGCTCTATTGTTATTTAAAACACAGAAGTCATAATTTTTCATGGTTGAGAGCATAATAAACAATTTTCATTTTTTGTTGCCCACCAGAGCCAAAATGTAGCAGTTCAGAACTTGTGAAATAAAACAACATGATTTCTGTTTTTAAGTATCTTACAAACCACTGGATTTTTCTTTTTCTTTTTCTTTTTTTTTGGGGGGAGGCGGTACTGGGGATTGAACTCAGGGGTGTTCTACCTTCGAGCTATACCCCGAGTCCTATTTTTTATTCTTTATTTTGAAACAGGGTCTCACTAAGTTGCGGAGTGTCTCACTAGGTAGCTGTGGCTGGCCATGAACCCAGATCCTCCAGTTTCAGCCTCCCATATGCTGGGATTACAAGCGTGTGCCACCTCACCCGGCTTTGGATTTTTCTTAAAACTAAAGGACATTTTCTGTTTTTTATTTCTTACCTTTTTTCTTATATTGAATATCAACAAAATATGAGGAGTATACATATTTTCTTTTTCCCCACAAAATAACAATATTTGCTACTTATTTACACTCTGAAGTTGTTTGTCATGATTGATATATTCTTTAAAATAATCTTAACAAGGCAGATCCAGAAGTAGATAGTTTTAACATGCACAAATCAGTGAGTAGCATATGGAAAAATGATAACCACACATAAATAATTTAGTTTCCTGAAGTGTATCTCACTTGTCTTCATATCAACACTCATGGTTTCATTTACAATTGACACTTTTCAAATTGTACTTGTTGATTGGACATATTCTTTTCAGTTGATTTAAAAACTATATCATGAAATTCTAAAATAAGAAATAATATACTTGTTAGGTAGTTACAAGCAGGGTGGGGAAAGAAATGGGACAGGGAGGAGTACTCCCGAGAAAAGATGGAGATTGCCCCACCCAGCTGTGGTCAGACTTTCCAATCCATTACTTTGTAGATTTAGATACCAGCTGAAAATCCTCCCCCAAGTTACTATACACGAGGCAGGTAGGATTTCTGAATAGTATAAAAATCTCACTATGCAGCAAACTTGGCCCTTCCTTCTTTCCACCCCCGAGCCAGCCAGCTCTGTGAACCCACCCAATAAAATTCATTATTCTCACCCTATCTGTATCCCCCACATGAAATCTTTCTTTTGGGGAGATGAGAACTGAGAGAAACTCTTTGCCCTGTGACATACTCACTTTGATACCCTTTAATGTCTTTGGTTAATTTATTTAAATTTGTTTTCTGTACTTTTACTGGTGCATTATAATTATACATCATAGAAAGGCTCAAAATGATACAAACATATATTCACACAGCACTTGATGTATTTCCCTCTGCATCCTATCCCACTATCCCTATCTCCTTTCACATAAAAGCCAGTGAGGTTGGTGCTGATACTTTCATGTATGGACATAATATTATTTAAACTACTTCCTTCTTCAAGCCTCATTTTGCCCTCCCCACTTCCTTCTCCAATCTGCTTCCACTATTATATTGAGCTTTGTCCTAATTTATCTGAAGTCTTTTTGTTTCCTACTTTTTTCTCTAGCTCCGACATATGAGAGAAAACATACTACCTTTGACTTTCTGAGAGTGGCTGATCTCAAAGCATAGTATCCTCTAGTTTCATTCTTTTTTCCTGAAAATGACATAACATTTTTTCTTTATGATTAATCAAGACTTTCCAAACACAGAAAATAAAATCACAACTCACTTAAGAGCAGGGAAATGGCATTTCTTCCATCTGAAATAAATTAACACCTGTGTTTCTAAAAAAGTTAGGCATATACTATATATATTATCTCTTAGAAACTTTTCTTCCTAAAACCTTCCTATGAATTAATAAGAGTACTAGTCCTTAAAAAACTGATCACAGAATTTGATATTATAAGTTCTTTTGATTCAGGCTTATGACAGTCTTAAAACTGAGCCATAAAGACTATTTCAAGCTCAATTACAAGGTATTGCACAAATTATGTCCACCCATGAAAGGCAACCTTGGAAACAGAACATAAAGTGAGAATGAGAGAGAGAGCTTTTAGAGCTAGAGGAAAAATGAAATCAAGATTAGAGATAAATAAAAATCTACCAATTCCAGAAAGCAATCTGTTATAAAATAATTTTAACAAATTTAAAGATCTAGATGAAAAGTTTCCATGGGAAAGAGATACAGTTGCAAAGAGGTAGAAAAGTGCTGTAAATTCCTTAGTAGAATGAAGAAACTGATATTGTAAGAAATTCTTGTCAAAACTTTAAGTTTATTCAGTACTAGTTTGGGTTAATAGCAACTGAAATGATGAGTGTGGGGAATTAATAAACATCAAGTGGTTAAAAGTTGAGTACTTCTATTGAGTTGTGATGATTAATGAGCCAATAAAGGATTTTAGCAGCTTTATTATTTTGAATTATAATATTTATATGTTACATATAAATATATGCTTACATTTATATAGTAATAAAACATATTTTAATTTTAAACTTGAAAATTAATATATTATATTATCTCAATGCAAATATGACTGCTTTCCCCCCAAGCCTCCCAATACAAGAATATATCTTGAACTATTATTTTACTATTATACATTTGATAATAGTTAGCATATTAATAGAGGTAATTGGCTTATGATAAACTAATAAAATAATCCCAGATGTGAATCCATTTCTCTAAAGTCATGATATGTTAAAAGCCAAATATGTAAATATTTATATCCCAGACATCTATTTTCCAATAAACTTTTTAAGGAATATTTAATATTGTTAAATTTAACATAAAGTATTATAAATGTAAATTGAATATCCTATTTGACATAATATTGGACTAGTTGCCATGGAGATAGAAAATTTTCTGTCAGCCAATATCTATCATCATCTATCATCTATTATCTATTTAGTCTATCATCTATCTATCTAATCATCTATCTATCATCTATCTATCTTTCAATATCATATCCATGGACTTGAAAAGCAGAATACAGTTCCTTTGATATTTTTGTATGAGATGCTTTCTGGTGTGCTTTGCTTAAGAAATCATATTTCAAGGATGACACTTGATATTTCTTGCATAAGTCTGGTCCTACTTTCATAAAGAATTTCTCTTCAAAATATTAATAAGAAACTACACTTGACATATTTTTGTAAATTAATTTTTTAATTACTAAAATCAAATTATAGATCTGTGGAAATTTAGAGAAGAGAAATCTCAAAACCTAACTCTTATACTTACTCTTTGACAAACTTTGAAATACTGAATCTTTTTGTTTCTTTGTTTTTGATATTTAGTATTGAATCCAGGGGTATTCTACTTCTGAAAAACAACCCCAGACATTTTGATTTTTTATTTTGAACCAGAATCTTGCTATGTTGCTGAGGATCTTGTTAAATTGCTGAAGCTGTCCTCAGATCTGCTCTTCTCCTGTTTCAGCCTCCCAAGTATTGGGATTACAGATGTTCCTAACTAGTTTTTCTCTTCCCATTATTCTTGACATAAGACAATTTGTCCAACCTAGTAAAAAAATCATAAATAGTCAATAATGATGAATATATTTGTTGTCATCATGAGATATCAAAGTGCTGCTGACTGTTAGTCATGTAAAAAACATCCCAAATAATCAAGAGATAGGAAAACACTGATTTTATTATTTACTTAAGAAAGTTTTGTTTTGTTAGATTTTAAAAAATATGAATAGTAATTGTACATACTTTGTTAAATTTTAGTTACTTGTCAATCTCACTTGTAAGAAGAATGAAATTTGGATATTTTTGAGGTTTTGGAGTTTAATTTAGGTTGAATCTTTCAATTCATGAGTTAGTTACATTGGATCATAATATAATGATTTAGAATTAGGGGACACAGCAAAGTGAATTTTTTTTTGATGATTTGAAAGAGTCTTGAACAGAAAACACTTGTTTGGTGACATCTTTTTCAGAGTTGAATTATTTGATGTTAAGCTTGAGGAGAGAGGCAGAATTTCTGGAATGGAAAGTAAAGTTATTCTCAACATTTTATATATATATTAGGCAACTCCCAATAATAATGAAGCAATGTTATAGAGACAATAGAACCAAGTTTATATTAGTGTACACAGTAAAGTCTTCAGTTTTTTTGTAAATTCAGGTCTTAGTGTCTTTCTTTGTGCTCATTCTGGAACCTGAGTTAAATGATTTATTACTAATATAAAGGAACGTGAGTTATCCGGATCATCAGGCATCATACTCTGTCTTCAAGCTCCTTAGTATTACTGTTTGAATCTCCATATGTTATAGGCTTTCTTATTTTCTTTACACACACATACACACACACACATACACACACACACACACACACTCACACACACACTCACACACATATTTGATATTGGATGTGATCCCCCTGACACTGGCCAGGCAAAAGTGAAGATTCTGAAGATCTATATTTGAAAATTTATATCTGGAAATAACCAGAGAAAGAATATTGAATATGTAGTCCACTCCAGGTGCCTGAAGTAAACCAAGAGAAGAGATTCCATCCATGATCTGAAGATCTCTGAGAAACTGAGATGAATGCATCTTCTAATTTTATATTCCTTTGATTTTTAGATCCTTTTTGCAATAGTAAGAAATCTGCAGAACTGTAGCCAAAGTATTGTTTCCTCAAAATGCCAAAATTATATATAAAGTGGCTCTTTCATGAACCACTGTTAATTCACCTTTGCAAATCTCTCAAATGAAGAATTTTATGTTTTTGGTCTTCCTAAGCAATGGCATAATGGGATTCCTCCTATTTTATGGGCCTCATGAAGCATTATTGAACAGCATAAATAGAAAGCTATCCAAAATTATCCTTGGATGATTAGAGTGCTGGTTCTGAAATCCAAGCTCACATTTTATTTCTTTCTGAATGAAGTTATTCCATAATTTCTGTTTTAACAAGCATATAAACTGATAGTACAAAATAGACATGGGTGATATCAGGGAACATCTTACAGGAAGGGGCTAGCTTACTAAGTATGTATTCAGTCAACAGGTACTGCCCAGTTGGCTTTTGTGCCATGAATCCAATATCAAGCATCTGACACCATAAAATTATCTGCAATTAGCCAAAATATCCCATGGTGCTTGGGAAGTAGTGTTGTGCTGTTATATGCTATATATTCAGAATGTTCTAGTGTCTTGCAATTCAATTTGCAATGGTGAGATCATTAGATAAGGCAAAAGCATAAAAGAAGTTAAGTCTTAACTTGTAAGATCTTTGAAAATGAGACTGGCTTCAAATATGTACCATCTGTTCTCTCTTTCTCTTCCAAGTTCTATTCTTACAAGTTTCTTTACAAAAGTTATTTCTCTTGTTATGTCTTCAAGTCATAATTTATTGAAGAAAATAATCTACATTTCAGTATAAGATGTAATTAAACTAATAGAACTTTTAGATTTCTGGATGGATGGCCTGTTATGGTATTTTACACCTGTAAAGTGATATACAGTTTAAATACAGTTAACTGGGAAATCAACTTATTCAATGTAAGTAACTAGTATATATGGAAGCTAGAGAGTCTCAGTGAACGTATGTATAAGTCCAGCAATCATTTATTGTATTATTTAGGTAGCACTTGAACTAAGAGTAATACAAATAAATGTATAGACAGATAAAATATAATATTAAGAATAAATAATTGAGTAGGACATAATCACCTGATTGTATTCTTGCCACATAGTCAAATTATCAGGAGTTTAAAGGACCTAATTGCCATATAAAAGGCCTTCCATAAAGCATATCATAAGGATTCAGAGAGAGGTTTTAGAAGCAATTCTAATCCTTAATAGAGGAATGGATGGTAAGCATAACCAGGGTTAAAAAAAGATCTCTTGACATAGTCTCCCCAAGGTGGTTTTGATTTTGTAAGGTAGCACTTTCCAGATTTTCCTACAATTAAGAGTGTCAGAAGGTGTGGAGATAGTAAGTTATGTCCAGAGCTCACAAGACCTCCTGTGTTACCTTTGAGATAAAGGAAGCTTCATTGTCACTTTTAAGTGACCTGGGGAACCCAAATCTAAGAATAATTTCTCTTAATAATAACTTAATAACTTCTTGGACCTTTTCATTTTGAGTAGGATATTCTTCTTTCCACTCAGAAAATATGGCAACAAAAACAGGAACTATTTATACTCTGGACCAAATGATTATCATTTTAAACTGCAAGCCAGGTAGCCAGCACATTAGGTTATGTATGACATTGTGAAACATCCTCAAGGCACAAAGCATTAAGTCTTACTCAAAATGTGGAAAAAGGACTTTTAGGCTAGCTTCTCCTAAAGTGGAAATGTTCTATCAAAGTTCCTCTTGGGACATCCTTCCTGTATTCATATGTCTGGAATTAAACCTAGCCCTTTTTCCACGCACAGCTTAAACCTATCCCTTTTAAGACTTTACAGAATCAAGACTTTGAAGTCTGAAATAAACCTCTGGATGCTAATAAGATCTGTGAGCACTATCCCAGTGATCCTTTAGAAGACGTAAAAGTATTATTCAAAAGAATGAAGAAGACTGAATCAGGATAAGTTTTATTTTATTGCTTTTCCCTTATAACTACATTATGTCTGCATTATTCTTCCAGGGAAAAGTGAATTTTTTTTTTGTACTGGGCCCAGTGATATGACATAGATGTAAAGGTGCCTGTTGGATTTGTGGGATATTACCCACTTCCAGTCCATCTGTACTACTTTGGTGAAGGTCTCTCTTATAAAAAAGTGATTGGTTAACATCTTGGCCAGTATACTATGCACCAGGATGCTCTTCTCTTGATTTACTATTGTCTAGGGCTAATATCTCACATGTTTATGCCTTCTTTTCTAGAAGACCAAAGAATAATGGCTGTATATCCAAAAATCCTGGCCTCCCTAAAAGGAGACATCCTTTAGATCAGTCAGGATGCGACTTCTAGTCCTGGGATAGGCAAGGTTAATGCCTCTTCTCAGCTCAGAAGAAGCAAAAGAAGACAAAATTTCATCTTTTATTAACCAATAAGGTTAAGGTACCAAAGTCTAAGAGGAGGGGATGAGGTAGAATAAAAGAAAATAAAATATTAGGTAGAAAGGAGACTAACTGGGAAGAAAAAGAGAATATATAGTTTTAAAATCTGGAAAGTTCATACTCTCTAACTCCACACTATAGGGTGTTCTGTCTTAGGCCATGGCCTCAATGAGCTCACACCTTTAATCCCAATGTACCCTCTCCCACCTGAGACTCCAGAGATACTTAGTAAAGAAAGGATCCATTAGGAGGGACCATTAGGAGAGACAAAGTGAGACACCACCTACCCATCACCCATTAATTTCAGAAAGAGGAAGTCTAGATCTCCACCCTAGCTATGTGTACCTAACCACTCCTCCCTCTCCAAGTCCTCAATAAGAAAAGGGGTGAAGAGATCCCAGGGACCTCTCACACTCTTATCATGCTCTCCCTCATATGTGTATCCTCACTTTTTCTTAATAAACCTCTTTTTCTCTGAAAAAAAAATTTGCTTTTCTAGCTAAAGAATTAAAGAAGAGCCTAAATCAACAAGTAAGAAAAAAGATAGCTAGTGGAATGAAGAACAAAAGAATGCAAATTTAACCATGACAATCTGTAGTTTTTTCTGTGTGTCTTTAAGTTCTCTTATAGCTTATATATGTCGTAAGCTCTATTATAGCTCATGTAATTTATCACTTGGTCCAAAGGTTTTGGATGAAAATCTGACAGATTCCAATGATCATGTGCTTCTGCAGTTTTCCTTCTGCAGTTTAAAGTTTCCAGAAGGGATTATATTTCAGTGAGTCAGGATGTTCTGTGCCTCTTTAATTGGGAGATGAGAATCCATTGAAAATTTGCTGCTGTGTTTTTTTTATTAATAGTATATAACACTATACAACTTCATGGCACAAATCTCATATCAGGCATCTGACACTAGAAAAAGGACATCTGATACCTAATCCAGAATAATAGGTCTACAAGCTCTAAGTCTTGTAAAGTTGTTTTGAAGAATGTTAGCAAAGGCTCCTCACATCTGTTGATAACAGATCTAAATACACTCCTTGAGTCTCCTGTAAATTTCACCCAGGTTTCACAATAATTTGATATCAAAAAATGAACACAATGCCTCAAGATATAGAGTCCAACTTATTACTATCACATAAAGAAAGAATTACTGAAGCCCAGAGGAGCTGATCTCATTGTCAGTAATCTAATGGTAATTTAAAGCATGGGAGTTAGAAAATCACTGAGAGTTTTGCTACTTTCAAATTTAGAATTACATTTGTTCTTTCTTTTTTTTTTGCAATACTAGGGATTGAACTCAAGGGCATTCTACCTCCAAGCTACACCCCCAGTTCTATTTTTTTTAATTCTTTATTTTGAAACAGGGTCTCACTAAGTTGCAGAGTGCCTCACTAGCTAGCTGAGGCTGGCCACGAACCTGGATCCTCCAGTCTCAGCCTCCCAAATGCTGGAATTACAAGCGTGTGCTACCACACCTGAATTACATTTGTTCTTTCTACTTCTCTCAAAACTTGAATATTTGTAGAGCTTTTGCTACAATATTCTAATAAAATGGACAATACTGTCAAGGGACAGTTTGTGCTTCCTTTGTATGGTGTCCAAAATATCAAGTAACTGTCTTTTTAGAACTCTCAATGAGAAACTTCTATTCATCCTGAGAGTGAAAAAAGTGACACTCATATAAAAAAGCCATTTAGATGATAGTTAAATGAAATCTGTATGGATGTATTCAAGGGGAAGTTGAGATTTGGGCTTTTGTTCACATCATATTTTTATAGTTTTAACTAATATTATTCTGGAGACTAATCAGATATGCATCATAGACAGCCTTGGAAATGTGAGCAAATTTTTCCCATCAATTTTTACTTTAATTGTCTTGTTGGGGAGGGATGGAATATCATGTACAGTTTCATGCCTCCATTTTTGATATACAATTCTTCTAAGTGGTCATTCTTGGAGATGATTCCTATGAAGTCAGCATTTATACTTCTACCAATATCCTTTTTCTGATTCCAGAGTCCATTACTTGTATATTATGATGGAATCTTTGAAGTTCTTCAAAGATTTTTCTCTTTGGGTATCATAATGGGATGGAAGTTGGTGAGGATTGCCTCTCTGACAAAATAAGCAGCCTAGGCATTTTATAGAGCCTCTGTGTTATTTGTTATAGCCTCCTCTTAAAGAAGCATTATAATACACAAAGTCCTCTGATGTATAGGCCTTTCTAGAGTTAGATCAAGTGTCACAGCTCCTTTATAGCTGGATCTGGAGCAAGGCTCGGGCCGCTGGAGTCCTGAAAGGCAGATGATTCCAAAAGAAGGAATGTGTGGCATATCCCACCTTGAAATATTATATTCTGGAAATTTTGGGTGCTTTGGGTTTTGCTTTTACATTAATTATAAAGGAAAATTTCTTAGAAACATGTGGCTGGCAGATAGTGATCTCTTAATAATAGCTAAAAAAGCAGTGCTTCTAGACAAACCCATCTAAGGAATCATTAATCTCTTACAAGCATTAGTCAAGAAACAGGCTTTGCAAGTTTATCTAAATAGTTACTACAAATAGTCTCTTGCCCACTCCCATCTTGTCTCCCTGAAATTTTACAGGACACATTAATCCTCTAGCTACCTGAGATAAAGATAAGAACACTGCTTAAAGGGACTAAACAAATTGTAAAGATTTAAACTAATGGAAAAGAATTTTTATATACATGTTGTATGGCTGTTTTTATTTTAGATTTACTGATTAGTGGAAAAAATATTTCTCAGAAAGTTGCCTTTGTAATGAACTTTTACTGGTTTCTTCTCTACACATTTTCTTCCATCATTGTAATACTTAAAATCTTCTTCTTTTTATCCCTTTACATGAAGAAATGGAAACTTATGATTGTCTAGCCTCTCTTAATGAACTATTATTCAGTTAGATTTATTAGAGAAACCTCTAGAATGTCTATAATTACAAGTTAATTTATTGCATCTTAAAACTGAAGCAAGAAAGTATCAGTTAGTGTACTCTCTGTGGAATCTTACTTCATCCTTAGAATGTGACCACCTGCTAGAGGTAAAATCTGCCTATAAGGTAGAAACCATCATTTTCATTAAAGCTATAGAGTTTGTTGAAAATAAAGGAGCTAGCATATAGTGATCATGGGTAAACTTTTGGGATAGACTATAATTTTTAATTGCTTTAAAATAAGAAGGGTTCTTGATTGCAGGGGTCCATCCCTTGAGGCAGTGGGGTCGGGGGTCCTTAGATAGGTGTGGAATGAGACAAGGTTGAGAGAATATGCTCACACCAAATGTAGTGAAGAAGCGTATCTGTTTTATTGTGTGTTAGTCACTGTTTTATACTATTTTTTTTGCAATGAGGCATATAGAACAGAAATTTCCACAGACTTGTTTCTCCAAAGGTCATCCTCAACCAGTCAATGTTACAACATGTATATAAAAATTCTTTAGTAGCCGGGCGTGGTGCGCATGCTTGTAATCCCCAGCATTTGGGAGGCTGAGACCGGAGCATCCGGGTTCCTGGCCAGCCTCAGCTACCTAGTGAGGCACTCCGCAACTTACTGAGACTCGGTTTCAAAATAAAAAAGAATAAAAAATAGGGCTGGGGGTATATCTCGGAGGTAGAATGACCCTGAGTTCAATCCCCAGTACCTCAAAAAAAAAAAAAAAAAAAAGAATACTAGGGGCTTGTTCAACAAAAATCTCATGTATAAAAAGGTATAAAGGTTTATAGTAATTATGTAAACATGTATCAGATATCCTGAAGAGATCATTTTAACTCTCTCTCTCTCTCTCTCTCTCTCATGCACACACACACACAGATAGACACACACACATATTCTGTCACTCTTTAAATTTTTAACTCTTTAGGAAAGAGATTTAATTATGAAGAATTTGGTTACATCATATAGTTGTTATTAGTTTCAGCAAAGTTGAGACCCACTGTCTGAAATAGTAAAACTCAGGATTTATTTAACTGCCTCTATAGTATTAGCCTGGGATATAGCTTTGCATAATGTATAGTCTGTCATAATCAAGAGATTTACCTCCTTTTTTGGATAGTTATGCCTTAGAAATGAACTGTACTTTGGAAAATGTATAAATTCTCTTTAGAAACCATATGATCTTTCTAAAGTAAAATAGTAAGTCCATATATAGGATAAGTAGAACAGTAGTTAATAAAAATATAAGTGGTCATGCACATATCAAATAAAGATGGAATCACAGAGAAATATAATATTTCCAGTTTGACAGCTTGTGAAGAGGATTGCTTACCAACCCCTCCCCCCACCTAGGGCATAATAGTCAAGATGTTAACTTGGTTTTTGTTACTTTTTTTCTGTGTTTGCTTGCTTTCTACCCAGAAGCCAAACAAATATTGTCTATATAAATCTAATTCTAAAGAGATACCAAAAAAGAAATAATAAAAATAGAACAGAGATACGCACCTACAACTGTACAATATACAGTAAGAGACAGGAGGTACTGCAGGTAAAACAAATTACAAATTTGTTGTGCAGTGTAACCGAATGACTATTATATTTATTTATGGCCCTCATATTCTAAATAAACCTATATTCCTGTCATGACCATTGTGTTTTTAAGAGAGGTAGTACCAGTGCTATAAGAATAAGAAAAGGTATATAAGACCCCTCTCTATTATTTGGCTCTTGACTATTGATTGTAGCTCCTATTTACCTTCTGATTTAAGAGCAAATTTTGTGAGTTTGCTAGAGGTTTACATGTGCAACTGTGACCATAAACTAGTTCAGCTCCAATAATATAACATTTGTAAGAGTTTCCATCCCTCAAGAAGTCATTGACATTTTCCATTTGAGTTGGGTACAGGCATGAAAACAGCAGTATGGAGAAATAAAGATGTCATAAGAGAGGACAGTGCATTTAGGTTGCTCTGTGACTCAAAACTAAACCAGTGGGAAGACTGCTTTTTAGCAAGTGAAGAAAAGTAATCAGAACTCAAAAGAATAAAGACAGTAGAAATATGCTGGAATGCGGTATGGAGAGCAGAAAACTGAGCAATGAGCAGAGGTGGGCACCATTTTAGTGAGTATACACCAGGGCTGGCAGCTGCTGGACCCAGTGGCTCTAAGAGACCAACTCCAGCAAAAAAGAAGAATCAAGCAGGTGACTGCAGAAAACTGACATCAAAAGCAATCACATTCTTCTATCCACACTCAAATATCTCACAACTAATTCCACAGACTACACAGCCAAACCACCTAGTAAACTGTGGCTGCAACTGAATTTAGACCAAGAAACCATAGGAACTCCCTGCAGGGACCCAAGTGGCTATCACCTGCCTTATCAAGACCACTGTGAATCTACAGACCAAGCAGCCAAACCACCCAGTGAACTCCTGTGGCTGTAGCTAAACTTGTTTCTTCTTGCAGGGATTCAAACAGTACTATTCAAGACTGAGTTTACAAATCATTCCAGTGGGAGCCTGAATGGCTAGAGAGACTTCAGTTGCAACAACAGCAAAAACAAAAACAAAAGAAAACTGCTCAGTATGTAAGTTGGCACATCATCCCTGCAGAGGTGGAAACAGGGACTACAGTAGGACAAGGCAGAAGCATTAAGTAGCAGAGAGTCCCTAAGGGAACTCAGGTGGGCAGGACTTGTGGCCAGAAGTTTGCCATGCTGTGACTGGGTCTCTAAGCAATCATAATAGAACTGTCAACAGTGGTCTGTGGGATGAAATAACAACCAAACATGATGCAGACTCAGAAGGCTACAAATTCATGCCCATCAGTGTTTGGGCACTACAAGCACCAAAGATGTAAGCTAAAAAGCTCTCACATGATTGCAGCTGCCAAGAGCAGCAGTGTTGTCCCTGGATCTAAACAACTGAACACCCAAGCCCTAAGCTCAGAATGGTATAATCTTTCCCTTACAGAGCTTGGGTCACAAAAGTAGGGAGGTCAGAGGCCAGCAGGGGTTCAAGCGATCACAACTACAGGTTGGGAATACATTATCTCCACCAACACAATTTGTACCTGGTGATCATAAAAGCCAGTGACTGACAGCCTTCCTTGTGATCACAACCAGTAGATCACCAGTGATGTCCCTGGGGCATCAAAGCACAGACAACTAGACCACAAGCTTAGATCATAGTGATCTGTGACCCTAATGAGCTTAGGGCCAAGGATCACAAATGTTGATCAGGTCAGTGCTCTGCAAGGTTTCATGGGTTTACAACCAGAAGAGAAGCAGTGGTGTGTATGGGGCAATAACCCAACCAGCACACTGCAGGTTCTCAACAGAACATCATAATCACTGGTCATGCTGAGTTTGGACCTGGAGAGTAGGGCCTGCAGCCAATCAGAGACTCCTGTTTCCCTGCACTGATTAAGAACTATATCTTGTTAAAAAAAAAGTTCTGGGTGACAAACTCAAAATTCTGATTATATGAGACAGATTTGTTGAGGCAAATGCATACTCCCAGCATAGGTCTTATTATAAAAGGATAATGACTGGACATAGGACTCTTACACAAAGAGGAAAAGTATGCCAAGGTAACAGAAATACAAATCTGAGAATTCTGAAAACATGTGAATGAATATGAATGAGGAAGCAATAAACTCCCAGGACTCAACAACAGTGGAGGTCACCAATACTCAGCTGCAGAAAATTCCAGAAAGGGAATATAAGATTTTGATTTTCAATATGATCAGAGGCCTCAGAAATGAAATCAGAGAAAGTATACAAAACATGAAAGAACATATGAATAGAAAAATTTAGGCTATAATTAACAACCAAAAAGTGGTTTTTAGCAAAATGAAGGGGACAATAAATGATTTAAATGCCTCAATAGAACCACCTCTGGCAGATGAGTTGACATGAAAAATAAATTCTCACTCTTGGAAAATAGCTCATTCAAAGCTGACCACAAATTCAACAATATAGAGAAAATAATGCAACACTACCAATATACTCAAGAAATATGGGATAAAATGAATTGACCTAAAATGGATAATAGATACTGAATAAGATCTAGATGCACAAACCACAGGAATTAGAAAAATTCTTCAAAAAATAAAAACAGAATTATTCAAACATAGAAAAAAAATGGACACCCATCTACAGGAGACATTCAGAACACCAATAAAACAAGATCAAAGAGCTTATTGATGGCACATAAAAATCATTTCATTCCAAGGATGCAAGTTCTGGTCAACATAAGCAACAATATGTGTCATTCAGTATATAAGTAGAACTAAGAACAAAAATCATATGATAATCTCAATAGATGTTGAAAGCATATTTGACAAAATCCAACACCATTCATGTTAAAAACACTGCAGAAAATCAAAATAGAAGGAATTTAACATCATTAAGGTGATATACAATAAATCCAAAGTTAATATTATATTAAATGGGGAAAAACTTTAAAGTCATAAACAAGACAAGGATACCCACTATCACAATTCATATTCAATATAGTACTTGAGAATCTAGTCAGACTAATCAGGTAAATGAAAGATACTAAAGAAATTTAAATAGGAAAAGAACAACTGAAATTATATATATCTGTAATTATATATAAATATACATTTTTTAGATGACATTATTTTATATTTAGAAAATCCCCCCAGAAAAAGACTTTTAGAGATGATTAACAAATTCAGCAACATAGCAGGATATATAATTAATCTAATAAATCAGAAACTTTTCTATATGCCAATTATGAATTTATTAAAAAAATCCAGAAAACAATTCCATTCACAGTAACCTAAAATATAATAAAATACTTAGGAATAAATCTACCTGAGGAGGTTTAAGACCTCTACAGTGAGAATTATAAAACACTGAAGAAAGAAATTGAAAAAGGTCTTAGAAGATGGAAAGATCTCCCATGCTCTTGGATAGGCAGAAAAAATACTACCAAAATGACTATTTTACCAAAAATGATCTACAGAGTTAATGTAATACCTATTAAAAAACCAATGTCATTCTTCACACATGTAGAAAACTCAGTCCTAAGTTTTATATTGAGAAATAAAAGACCCAGAATAGCCAAAGCAATTCTCAGAAATAAGAACCATGCAGGAGTCACCACGATTTCTGACTTCAAGTTACACTATAGAGCTATAGTAATAAAAACAGCATGGGATTGGCACAAAAACAGACACATAGACTAATGGAACAGAATAGGATATACAAAAACAAATCCTCATATTTATAGCTGATTAATTTTTGACAGAGATGCCAAACACATATGTTGGAGAAAAAAAAGTCTTTTCAACAAATGATGGTGAGAGAACTGGATATCCATTTACTTAAAAAAAAAAAAGAAAAGAAAAGAAAAAGAAAAAAATTTAAATTCACCCTGTACAAGATTCAACTCTCAAGGTGGGTCAAAGACTTGGAAATTAAATCAGAGAACTTGAAATTACTAGAGGAGGGCATAGATCCAGTGCTGCAACATTTAGGTGCAGGTAAACTTCCTCCATAAGACACTCAAATCTCAGGAAATTAAAGCAAGAATTAATTAATGGGATGGCATTAAACTAAAAAGTTTCTGCTCATCAAAGGAAACCACCAAGAGTCTAAAGAGAGCCTCTAGAATGGAAGA
>PVLC010011280.1:0-41789 GCA_004027655.1 Graphiurus murinus
ATCACCGCGGTCAGCAGACCCAGCCAGCCGCCAATCATCGCCCCGCGCGTGGTCAGCTTCGACCAGTACATCGACAACAGGATAATCGGGAAGTTACAGCTGGCGGCGATGGAGAATGCCAGGCCGACCATAAAGGCGATGTTCTGATTCTCGAACAGGATACCCAGCAGAATCGCCACCACGCCGAGGATCAGTACGGTAATTTTCGACACCTTGAGTTCCTGACGCTCGGTCGCGCCTTTGCGGAACACGTTAGCATACAGGTCGTGAGACACCGCCGATGCGCCCGCCAGCGTCAAGCCAGCAACCACCGCCAGAATCGTGGCGAAGGCGACCGCTGAGATAAAGCCAAGGAACAGGTTGCCGCCGACCGCATCCGCCAGATGCACTGCCGCCATATTGTTGCCGCCGATAAGCTGCCCGGCCGCGTCTTTGAACGCCGGATTCGCCCCCACCAGCATGATGGCGCCGAAGCCGATGATAAAGGTCAGAATATAGAAGTAACCCATAAAGCCGGTGGCATAGAACACGCTCTTACGCGCTTCTTTGGCATCGCTCACGGTGAAGAAACGCATCAGAATATGCGGCAGACCCGCGGTGCCGAACATCAGCCCGAGGCCGAGCGAGAGCGCCGATATCGGATCTTTTACCAGTCCGCCGGGGCTCATAATCGCCGAGCCTTTCGGGTGCACCGCCATTGCTTCGGTGAACAGATTATTGAAGCTGAAGCCGACGTGCTTCATCACCATAAAGGCCATAAAGCTGGCGCCGAACAGCAGCAGGACCGCTTTAATAATCTGCACCCAGGTGGTGGCGAGCATGCCGCCAAACAGGACGTAGAGCACCATCAGCACGCCGACAAGCACTACCGCGACGTGGTAGTTGAGGCCGAACAGCAGTTGAATCAGCTTACCCGCGCCGACCATCTGGGCGATGAGGTAGAGCGCCACTACCACCAGCGAACCGCAGGCGGAAAGGGTGCGAATCGGCCCCTGTTTGAGACGATAGGAGGCCACGTCGGCAAACGTGTAGCGGCCGAGGTTACGCAGGCGTTCGGCGATCAGGAACAGAATAATCGGCCAGCCGACGAGGAAACCGAGCGAGTAGATCAGCCCGTCGTAGCCGGAGGTGTAAACCAGTGCGGAAATACCGAGAAACGAGGCCGCCGACATAAAGTCGCCGGCAATCGCCAGACCGTTCTGGAAACCGGTAATGTTGCCGCCAGCGGTGTAGTAGTCGCTGCGTGAACGTACGCGTTTTGACGCCCAGTAAGTGATATACAGCGTCAGGGCGACAAAAATCAGGAACATGATGATCGCCTGCCAGTTGGTGGGCTGGCGCTGTACCGCGCCGGTGAGGGCATCTGCGGCATTGACGGTCAAAGGGAGCGTGGCGGCGAGCGCCGTCAGGACTTTCTTCATGATGCTTTAACCTCGCTGAGAATGCTTTTTGTCAGCCGATCAAATTCACCATTTGCCCGCCAGACGTATATTCCGGTTAATACGAAAGAGATAACGATCACGCCGATACCAATCGGAATACCCCGGGTGACGCTGGTTCCCGCATGCAGCGGCGTGCCCAGCCAGCCGGGGGCAAAGGCGATAAGCAGAATAAAGCCCACATAAATCACCAGCATAATCAGTGACAGGATGGCGGCAAACCTTTGCCGGGCTGCAACAAGCTCCTTAAAATGCGCACTATTTTCTATCCGCTGACAAATCTGATCGTTCATCATAGCGTCTCCAGAGGTTCCCTTTTGTCATCCACGCGCCGGTCGTCGGCAACACTTATCCCCCCGGCAGTTAACTGTCGGGAGTCAGCCTGTTTACCGCTTTCCTGCTACCTGAAATCCTTGGGGAGTGGGTATTTATATCCTCTCCCCTGGTGGGGAGAGGGTGTAGGGGATCGGTTAGTTTATGATGGCATAGCGATGGCCTGCTTCTCTTCGAGCAGTTTTTCCACCACGCCAGGATCGGCAAGCGTTGAGGTATCGCCGAGATTACTGGTATCGCCCGCGGCAATTTTGCGCAGTATACGGCGCATGATTTTGCCCGAACGGGTTTTCGGTAACGAATCGGTCCAGTGCAGCACGTCCGGCGTCGCCAGCGGGCCAATCTCCTTACGGACCCAGTTGCGCACCTCGGCGTAGAGCTCCGGCGTCGGTTCTTCGCCATGGTTGAGAGTGACGTAAGCGTAAATGGCCTGGCCTTTGATGTTATGCGGAATACCGACCACCGCCGCTTCGGCGATTTTCGGATGCGACACCAGCGCCGATTCGATTTCGGCGGTTCCGAGACGGTGGCCGGAAACGTTCAGCACGTCATCGACGCGACCGGTGATCCAGTAGTAGCCATCTTCGTCACGGCGCGCGCCGTCGCCGCTGAAGTACATATTTTTAAAGGTCGAAAAGTAGGTCTGTTCGAAGCGTTCGTGGTCGCCAAACAGCGTACGCGCCTGGCCCGGCCAGGAGTCGGCGATCGCCAGGTTACCTTCGGTGGCGCCTTCCAGCGGCGTGCCTTCGTTATCCACCAGCACCGGCTGAACGCCGAAGAAGGGACGCGTCGCGGAACCGGCCTTCAGCTCAATGGCGCCGGGCAGCGGGGTGATCATAAAGCCGCCGGTTTCGGTTTGCCACCAGGTGTCCATCACCGGGCACTTCTCGTTGCCGATCTTCTTCCAGTACCACTCCCAGGCTTCCGGGTTAATTGGTTCGCCGACGGAGCCGAGAATGCGCAGGGAAGAGCGGTCGGTGCCTTCAATAGCCTTATCGCCTTCCGCCATCAGCGCGCGGATCGCCGTGGGGGCGGTATAAAGAATGTTGACCTGATGCTTGTCGACCACCTGGCACATGCGCGCCGGGGTTGGCCAGTTCGGTACGCCCTCGAACATCAGCGTCGTCGCGCCGCAGGCCAGCGGACCGTACAGGAGGTAGCTGTGGCCGGTGACCCAGCCGACGTCGGCGGTGCACCAGTAGATGTCGCCCGGATGGTAGTCAAAAACGTATTTAAACGTTGAGGCCGCATAGACCAGGTAACCGCCGGTAGTATGCAGTACGCCCTTTGGCTTACCGGTCGAGCCGGAGGTATAAAGGATAAACAGCGGATCTTCAGCGTTCATCTCTTCAGGCTGGTGTTCCGCGCTGGCTTTCTCAATCAGATCGCTCCACCACAGGTCGCGGCCTTCCTGCCAGTCGATTTTGCCGCCGGTACGTTTAAACACCACCACGTTTTCGATGCTCTTCACGTGCGGATTTTTCAGCGCGTCGTCGACGTTCTTCTTCAGCGGGATCGCGCGACCGGCGCGCAGGCCTTCATCAGAGGTGATCACCAGGCGGGAGTTGGAATCGATGATACGTCCGGCGACCGCTTCCGGTGAGAAGCCGCCGAAAATCACCGAATGGATAGCGCCGATGCGGGCGCAGGCCAGCATGGCCACCGCGGCTTCCGGCACCATCGGCATATAGATAGCCACGACATCGCCCTTTTTAATGCCGAGGTCGAGCAGGACGTTGGCAAAGCGGCAGACATCTCGGTGGAGTTCGCGATAAGTGATATTTTTGCTCTGGCTGGCGTCGTCGCCTTCCCAGATGATGGCCGTTTGGTCGCCGCGCTCCGCCAGATGGCGATCGAGACAGTTAGCAGCCAGGTTAAGGGTGCCGTCTTCGTACCATTTGATGGAGATATTACCCGGCGCGAATGAGGTGTTTTTCACGCGCGTGTAGGGCTTGATCCAGTCGAGAATTTTGCCCTGCTCGCCCCAGAAGGCATCAGGGTCGGTGACGGACTGCTGATACTGCGCCTCGTACTGTTCCGGGTTAATCAGGCAGCGTTCCGCAATATTAGCGGGAATAGAGTGTTTATGTATTTGGCTCATGGCTTTTTTTCTCCTGTAGGTTGTTAAATATATGTCAAATAAACGTTAATAGTAGGGGCTTTGGCGGCTTTGTTTGCTATTTGGGGGACAGATCACGCATTGATTGAACTGAATGAAAATCAATCAAATGAAACTTTGAGGTGAAATAATTTCTGAAATGGATTTATAGAAAATGAATTTATTAAATATTTTTTATAACAAATACTTATGCAAGATAAGTTGGGGATATTAGCGAGTTTATGCATAAAACCAGAGTAAACCGCTGTTCTTAAAGACTTGCGCAGCATGCCGTGCAAATGATACTGATATTGCGCGTTAAATAACCCCATAAAGCAACGCAACACAATTCATACCCCTTTCAGTGGGTGCCATTACCTCCTGGAATGGCGCCTTTCATCGAGGAAGTCTGTAGTGAAGAAAAAAACAAAAGTCAGCCTGGCCTGGCAAATTTTGCTGGCTCTGGTGCTGGGCATACTTCTGGGCAGTTACCTGCATTACCACGCCGAAAGCCGTGACTGGTTAATCTCGAACCTGCTGACCCCGGCGGGCGATATCTTTATCCATCTGATTAAAATGATCGTCGTACCGATCGTCATCTCGACCCTGGTGGTCGGCATTGCCGGCGTAGGCGATGCGAAGCAGCTGGGCCGTATCGGCGCGAAAACCATTATCTATTTTGAAGTGATCACCACGGTGGCCATCGTGCTGGGGATTACCCTGGCTAACGTCTTTCAGCCAGGAAGCGGCATTGATATGTCGCAGCTGGCGGCGGTGGATATTTCGAAATATCAAAACACCACGGCAGAAGTACAGAGCCACGCGCATGGCCTGATGGGCACCATCCTCTCGCTGGTACCGACCAATATCGTGGCTTCGATGGCGAAGGGCGACATGCTGCCGATCATCTTCTTCTCGGTGCTATTTGGTCTCGGCCTTTCCTCGCTGCCCGCTACCCATCGTGAACCGCTGGTCACGGTGTTCCGCTCTATCTCTGAAACCATGTTTAAAGTGACGCATATGGTGATGCGCTACGCGCCGGTGGGCGTGTTCGCGCTGATCTCGGTGACCGTGGCGACCTTCGGCTTCGCTTCACTGTGGCCGCTGGCGAAGCTGGTGATTCTGGTTTATTTCGCCATTCTGTTCTTCGCGCTGGTGGTGCTTGGCATCGTGGCGCGGGTATGCGGACTGAGCATCTGGACCCTGATCCGCATTCTGAAGGATGAGCTGATTCTGGCCTACTCTACCGCCAGCTCCGAGAGCGTGCTGCCGCGTATTATCGAGAAGATGGAAGCCTACGGCGCGCCAGCGTCGATCACCAGCTTCGTGGTGCCGACCGGCTACTCCTTTAACCTCGACGGCTCGACGCTGTATCAGAGTATTGCGGCTATCTTCATCGCCCAGCTGTACGGTATTGATCTGTCCATCTGGCAGGAAATTACCCTCGTGCTGACGCTGATGGTGACGTCGAAAGGGATTGCCGGCGTACCGGGCGTCTCCTTCGTGGTGCTGCTGGCGACGCTGGGCAGCGTGGGCATTCCGCTGGAAGGTCTGGCGTTTATCGCCGGCGTTGACCGTATCCTTGATATGGCGCGTACCGCGCTGAACGTGGTGGGCAACGCGCTGGCGGTGCTGGTTATCGCCAAGTGGGAACACAAATTTGACCGCAAAAAAGCGCTGGCGTATGAACGTGAAGTGCTGGGCAAATTTGATAAAACGGCGCAATAAAACAGAAAGCCCGGTGACATCGCACCGGGCCTGAGAGAAAAGCGTCGCGTTTCTGTCGGCGGCTAACGCCTGACCCGGCCGAAACACTCCAGCCAGATCGGCTGGTGAACATCTCCAACAAGCCCGGCGTATGGGCTGCGCCGGGCTTTTTCTTATCTTTTACTTATCCTGTCGAACTCTTCACAGCCGGTATCAAACCCCTCCTGACAGCTAACGTTGAGCCAGTGCAGCGCTTTCTGCCGGTTCGGTTCGATAAAGCCTTTTTCCCCCTGCAGGAAAAGCATCCCGGCCCAGTATTCGGCGTAGCCGGTACGGGAGAGGGCAGAGCTCTCTTTAAAGTACTGCGTCGCTTTGACATCATCTTCCGGAAGATGAACGCCGCTGGCGTAAATCAGCCCCAGCAGCATCTGAGCGTCAACGGCTGAATCGCTTTCCGGATCCTGCGCGGCGTGCTGTAACAGAGTGATGGCGTGGGGGTAGTTCGGCGTACCGGCCTGCTGGTTCACCAGCACCCGGGCGAGAACAATTTCCCCCGCCTTGCTGCCTGTTTGTACGGACTTTTCCGCCAGCACTTTAGCCTGGTGGTAGTCCGCCTGCTGAGGATTGCGGATTTTGAGCTGGGCCAGCAGCGCCAGCGCGTCGCCATCGCCGTTGTCTGCGGCTTTCTGCGCCCAGAATTCGGCCTGGGGAAAATCGCCGAAACTGACGTAAGTATCCGCCAGGTAATATTGTGCACGTGGATCGCCGGCTTCGGCCTGCTGTCTATACTGGCTACCTGGTTCCATGGCGCCTGAGGTGAAGCTTGCTATCACCAGCAGTAAATAGAGGTATTTCATTTTTTATTATCGGTAGAGAACATAACGAGCAGTATAAAGGCAGGGGAAGAAGAAGAAAACGCCGGGAACTCGTGGGGGATACTTATGGTTTATCCGAATAATCGTGCCGTCTGTTTCCCCGGGGGCGGCGCCGACGCGCCTTGCCCGGGCTACAGATTCACAGTCGTCTGCGGTCCGCTAGCCCGGATAAGGTGTTAGCCGCCATCCGGGGGGATTGATTCACAGTCTTCTGCGGTCCGGTAGCCCGGCCAGGTGCGAAGCACCGCCTCCGGGGAGGCGGTCCGATTAACCCAGCGCGCTTTCGCGCAGGCGGGCTTTCAGCTTGTTGTACTCATCAATGACGTACTGCTCAGCGGCACGCTGATCGGCAATCGGCTCAACGTTGACGGCGCAGTACTTGTACTCCGGCGTTTTGGTTATCGGGCTCAGGTTCTCGGAAACCAGCTCGTTACAGGCGCCAATCCACCACTGGTAGGTCATATAGACCGCCCCTTTATTCGGACGATCGCTGACCTGCGCGCGGGTGATAATACGGCCCTTACGCGAGTTCACCCACACCAGCGCCTCATCCTCAATGCCCAAACGTTCGGCATCGGCGGTGTTGATTTGCGCATAGCCAGGTTCATCCGCCAGCGCGGCCAGCGCCGCACAGTTACCGGTCATCGAACGGCACGAGTAGTGGCCGACTTCGCGCACCGTCGACAGCACCATCGGGTACTCGTCGGTGAGTTTGTCAATCGGCGCGACCCAGTCGCAGGTGAAGAACTGCGCCAGACCGTTCGGGGTATCGAACTTCTCTTTAAACAAATAAGAGGTCCCCTGATCGGCGTCGGACTCATCGCGGCACGGCCACATGACGTAGCCTAGCTCGCCCATTTTCTCGTAGGTGGCGCCGTAGAAATCCGGACACAGATGCCGCAACTCGTCCCAGATCTCCTGGGTGTTGTTGTAGTGCATCTTGTAGCCCATCCGGGTAGCGATTTCGCTGATAATCTGCCAGTCGGTTTTCAGGTCCCATTTCGGCTCTACCGCTTTAAAGAAGCGCTGGAAGCCGCGGTCCGCTGCGGTATAGACGCCTTCGTGCTCGCCCCACGAGGTGGACGGCAGGATAACGTCGGCCGCTGAGGCGGTTTTGGTCATGAAAATATCCTGGACGATAACCAGTTCCAGATCGTCGAATGCCTTACGCACTGCGGACAGCTCGGCGTCGGTCTGGAGCGGATCTTCCCCCATAATATACGCCGCCCGCACTTCGCCATGCGCCGCGCGGTGCGGCAGCTCGCTGATGCGGTAGCCGGTGTGCGCCGGCAGGCTATCGACGCCCCAGGCTTTGGCGAACTTCTCGCGGTTCTCCGGGAACTTAACGTATTGATAGCCCGGATAGGTATCCGGCAGCGCGCCCATGTCGCAGGCGCCCTGAACGTTGTTCTGGCCGCGCACCGGGTTGACGCCGACGCTCGGCTTGCCGAGGTTGCCGGTGAGGATCGCCAGGCTGGTCAGCGAACGTACGGTTTCCACGCCCTGGTAGAACTGGGTCACGCCCATGCCCCACAGGATCGCGGCGGATTTCGCGCTGGCATACATACGGGCGCAGGTGCGGATCTCCTGGGCGCTCACGCCGGTGATCTCTTCCACCGACTCTGGCGTGTAGCCTTCGACGATTTTGCGATACTCTTCGAAGCCCTCAGAACGGCTGGCGACGAAGGATTTATCGTAGAGGTCTTCTTCGATAATCACGTGCCCGATAGCGTTGAGCAGCGCGATATTCGAGCCGTTCTTCAGCGCAATGTGCATATCGGCAATGCGCGCGGTTTCAATTTTACGCGGATCGCAGACGATGATTTTTGCCCCGTTGCGTTTGGCGTTAATCACGTGATTCGCCACAATAGGGTGTGAATCTGCCGGGTTATACCCGAAGATAAACACGAGATCGGTATTGTCGATCTCGGTGATGGCATTACTCATAGCGCCGTTACCGACCGATTGGTGCAGACCTGCAACCGATGGGCCGTGTCAGACGCGAGCGCAGCAGTCGACGTTATTGGTACCAATAACGGCGCGCGCGAATTTTTGCATCACATAGTTGGTTTCGTTACCCGTTCCGCGGGACGAGCCGGTAGTCTGAATCGCGTCCGGGCCATATTTCTCTTTAATAGCGCTGAGGCGAGTGGCGACGTAATCGAGCGCCTCATCCCAGGAGACGGATTCCAGCTTGCCGCCGCGCTGGCGACGGATCATAGGGGTTTTCAGGCGCGGGGTAAGGATCTGGGTATCGTTAATGAAGTCCCAGCCGTAATAGCCTTTCAGACACAGGGTTCCCTGGTTGGTTTTCCCCTGTGCCGCTTCCGCCCGAACGATTTTGCCGTTATCGACCACCAGGTTGATTTTGCAACCTGATGCGCAATACGGACAAACCGTGACGACTTTTTTCATCGGTCTTGCTCCAGTTAATCAATTGGCGCATACGCGCTATCGCGCCGTCACTATGCATCTTCTATGCCATGTTTTCATTGTGGGTATCGCCTGATGATACGTTGTTTTTTTGGGCGAAATGCTGACGAAAAACAGGCTATCGTCAGTTTTGACGTGTCGACGCGGGAGCAGGTGACGCGCTCGGACAGGCGATGATGGATAGCCCGGGAGGGGCGCAGCTCCGCTTCCGGGGAGGATAGCGGGCAGGCTTGAAAGCGGTGCTGCGCTTATTGGGCTAGGTCAAATAACGGCTTCTCGCCAGCGCCGCCGCGCCCCGGGCGCCGTTAAACGCCGAGGAGGAAGCGGCGATAAAGCGTACGGCCTGATACGGTAGCGGACGGCGAACGTAGGTTTTAACCCTGGTGATTAGGGCGTCGCGCGGGAAAGCGGGCATATCCATTACGCCGCCGCCGAGGATCACCGCATCGGGGTCGAACAGGTTAATACTGGTGGCGATGGCGCGGGCGGCATGATTCAGCAACTGCTGCACAAACGGCTCCTGTGCGGCATGAACGAACAGCTCGCCCAGTTCGTACGCGCGCGGCTGCTGTTCATACCAGCGCTTTAGCGCAATGCCGGAGCAGACGGTTTCCAGACAGGCGGGGTTGCCGCAGGCGCAGGTGAGGGCGTCATCGCCCTGGGGGATATGCCCCAGCTCGCCCGCCACGCCGTGGGCGCCGGTCCACGGCCCGCCGTTTAGCCAGACCGCGAAGCCCATACCGGTGCCAAGATAGGCCGCCAGCACCTCCTGCTCCTGCAGGCCGTTCTGCTGCACATCAAAAGAGAGCTGCAGATTCACATCGCGGGAAAACTCCACCGGGCAGCCCAGCGCCGCTTCCAGCCGGTCCGCCAGGTTATACAGATCGTCAGCGGCCAGAGGCAGGTTGGGGGTGGAGATAATCGTCCGCTTGTCTTTTGCCACCAGCGCCGGAAACCCCATCACCAGCCCGCAGCAGCGGGCATCATGTTGGTTTAGCTGCTGCTGTAGCAGGTTTTTAATGCCGTTAACCAGGCCGTCGGCGTTAATCACCTCCGCGGTACGCAGCTTTTCGCAGTGCAGCGCTTCGCCCTGCGCCGTTTGCAGGCAAAAACGGATATGAGTCGCTCCCATATCCACGCCCGCGACGACGTTACGCTGTTTTTGCATGAGGCTGTACCTCGTTTTTTGCCGCCAGAATTTGCTCGACCATGATCTGCCACGCCTCTTCAATCTTCTCGGCGTGATTAAAGAGGCCCGAAGTACCGACGATAAAGACGTCCGCGCCCGCCGCCATCAGTTTTTCATAGGTGGCTTTATTGCAGGAGCCATCGATTTCGATCTCGTAGTTCAGCCCTTCGCGCTCGCGCCAGGCTTTAAGTTCAGCGATTTTCTCCAGCATTTCCGGGATAAATGGCTGTCCGGCAAAGCCCGGATCGACGGTCATTACCGTGATTTTGTCGGCTTTATGAATGTAGTACTTCATGGTCTCAACCGGGGTTTCCGGGTTAAGGATCAGCCCGACCTTCATGCCGTGGCGTCGAATTTCTTCGATCAGGCGGAAGGCCTGGCCGTTGATGGTTTCCGGATGCAGGGTGATAAAATCCGCCCCCGCCTGCGCCAGCTGGCTAATGTAATCCTGCGGGCGGGTGACCATCAGATGGCAATCCAGCGGTTTGCTGGCCAGCTTTTTGACCTGGCCGACGAAAAACGGCGACAGGGTCAGGTTCGGCACAAAATGACCGTCCATGATATCGATGTGAAAATAGTCTGCATGCTGGTCGATAAACTCGATCTGTTCTTTAAATTTCAGCAGATCCATACACATTAAAGAGGGAGCAATTTTCATGATAAATTCCTTACTTACTGATAAGACGGTCGAGGGCGACAGCCGCGATGATTAATCCGCCCATTACCACCAGCTGGTAGTAGGTTTGTACTTGCAGAATGTTCAGTCCGTTATTGATGGTGCCGATAATCAGGCCGCCGATGACCACCGAGAAGATGCGTCCTTTGCCGCCGAAGAAGCTGGTACCGCCGATGATGGCGCTGGCGATGGCGTAGGTTTCAAAGCCCATACCGGCCAGCGGCTCTGCTGCGCCGAGACGCGCGGTGGAGACCACGCCCGCCAGTCCGGCGCAAATACCGGAAATGATGAACACCAGCAGCATGTGAAACTTGACGTCGATACCGGAGTAGAAAGCGGAGTTTTTGTTGCCGCCCAGCGCGTAGATATTGCGGCCGACGCGCATACGGGTGGTCAGGAACCACAGGATCAGCGCCACAATCAGCGAGAAGATCACCGGCACCGGGATGCCCAGCGGCGTGGCGGCAAAGAAGTTAACGAAATCAAATGAAAAGCCGTACACCGAGTTGGCATCAGAGATAACCAGCGTGATACCGCGGAAGATGGCGTTGGTGCCGAGGGTAATAATGAACGGATGCAGCCCGGTCCAGTTGACCAGACAGCCGTTGATGGCGCCCAGCGCGCCGCCGACCAGCACGCCGCCGATCAGCGCCGCAAGGAACGGGTCAACGCCCGCCAGCATCAGCTTGGCGGTGACCATCCCGGAGAGCGCGAGGATCGCCCCGACCGACAGGTCGATCCCGGCGACGAGGATCGCGAAGAACTCGCCCATGCCGATCAGCACGGTGACCGAACTCTGGACAAAGATCTGCGTAATGTTGTTGGTCGTCAGGAAGTACTCTGACGACAGGGTGCCGAAGATGGCGACGATGATAGCGAGGATAAAAAAGGTGCCGTATTTATCCCAGAACAGCGCGAAGTTAAACGGTTTTTTCTCGTCCATATCGCCTTTTACTCTTGTGGTAGTGCCCATGCCATAATCTCCTCTTCGCTCATATCGTCGCGATTGGTCAGGATTTGCGTCAGTCGCCCTTCGCAGAACACGGCAATGCGGTCGCAGACGGCGATAATTTCAGGTAGTTCGGATGACACCATCAGGATGACTTTTCCGTCATCGGCCAGCTGGCGCATCACTTTATAAATTTCGGCTTTTGCGCCCACGTCGATACCGCGCGTCGGCTCGTCAAAAATGATCACTTCGGGGCTGCAGCATAGCCATTTCGATATCAGCACCTTCTGCTGGTTACCGCCGGATAGCTCGGTAATGTTCTGATCGACCGAATGGCACTTCAGCGCCAGCAGCTTGCGCTGCTCTTCCGCCGTTTTGCGTTCGTCGCCTTCGCGGAACAACCCCATGGCCCCTTTGTAGCCGCCGCGCTTCAGGCTCTGGCTGACTGCCATATTCTGGGCGATAGAAAAATTGGGGAAAAAGCCGTTTTCCCGGCGGCTTTCGGTGATGTAGCCCATGCCTTTCTTTAAAGCGTCCAGCGGCGAGCGGGGGGAGATCGCTTTGCCATTGAGGTAAATCTCACCGCTGCTACGTTTATCAACCCCAAACAGGCAGTCCATCAGTTCGGTGCGCCCGGAACCGACCAGTCCGGCAAAACCGAGAATTTCGCCGCGATTCACGCTAAACGAGATATCGCGTACCTTTTTCTTGTCATGGCTGGTGACGTTTTTCACTTCAAACACCGTCTCGCGGGCGATATTGCCGGTGCTCTCTTTCATGGCGTTGAAGCGGTTTTGCAGTTCGCGGCCAACCATCAGACGAACGATGTCATCGTTATTCACTTCGCTGACCATCCCGCTGCAGACGCTGCTGCCGTCTTTCATGACCGTGTAGCGGTCGCAGATGCGGCGTATTTCCGCCAGCTTGTGCGAGATATAGACAATGGCGGTGCCCTCTTTCCGCAGCTGATTCATGATCAGAAACAGATAGTCCACCTCTTTATTGGTCAGCGAGGAGGTCGGTTCATCCATGATCAGGACTTTGGCATCAAGCATCAGCGTCTTGGCGATTTCCAGCATCTGCTTGTGGCTGATGGAGAGGTTTGCCACCTTTTCGTCTAAGTCGATCTTCAGCCCGACGCGCAGCAGCATCATCGCCGCCCGCACGCGCATTTCTTTCCAGTCGATCACGTTGACGCCGCAGACTTTTTTCGTCAGATGGCGGCCAATATATAAATTCTCCAGCACCGTTAATTCATCAATGACGCTGAGCTCCTGATAAATAATTCCAATGCCGAGCTGGGCCGCTAATTTATGATCAAGCTTGTCGTAGTTAACGTTATTAATCGTAATGGTGCCTTTGGTCGGTTCATGTATTCCCGACAGAACTTTCATCAGCGTTGATTTACCGGCACCATTTTCCCCTAATAACGCATGTATTTCATGGGGGTAAATAGTTAAATCAACCGATTTTAATGCGTGAACCGGGCCAAAGGATTTGCCGATCCCCGCCATTGAAATATATGGCGTGAGCATAGATTTTCCTTATATTTTCACCCTCTCCGTGGGGGAGAGGGTCGGGGTGAGGGCAACCGTCAGTACAAGGTCAGTCTTATTTCGTCACCAGAATGGAGTCCACCAGCTTAAACTGCGGGGCTTTATCCAGAGGGATGACTTTGCCGCTCTTCTCAGCATCGACCATCAGCTTAAGACCCGTAGCGCCAATATCCGCCGGGTTCTGGGCGACTGTGGCGGTCATCTGTCCGGCTTCGACCATTTTGCGCGCTTCAGGAATGCCGTCGGTACCGACTACCAGTACCTTGCCGGTTTTGCCGGCATTAGCGACGGCCTGGGCGACGCCCATTGCCATGGTGTCGTTGGCGCAGTAGATCGCTTTAACGTTCGGGTTACGCTGCAGCACGTTGGTGGCGACGTCCAGCGCCTTGATGCGGTCCCAGTCGGCAGGCTGACTGGCAACCAGCTTGATTTGACTCGCTTTTTTGAAGGCTTCGGTGGCGCCATTGCGGCGGGCCTCACCGGACGCGTTACCGGCTTTGCCTTCGATAATAGCGACTTCGCCGCCTTCAGCACCCAGTTTGTCGATGATAAACTCTGCGCCTTTCGCCCCGACCGCCACGTTATCGGTGGTGACAAAACCTTCTACGTTGCCGCCGGCTTTCTTCAGGTTATCCATATCGATTTTTTCATCGAGGTTGACCAGATAGATGCCCTTTTTCCAGGCTTTAGCCACCGGCATCACCAGGTTTACCGATGAGAGGGGCGCAAAGGCGATACCTTTGTAGTTTTTATTGCTCAGGTCTTCAAACAGCTGCAGCTGCGACTGAAAATCCCCTTCAGAAGGTGAGGCAAAAATATCGACGCTCACGCCCAGGGTTTTGGCTTCGTCTTCAATACCCTTTTTCATATCCACCCAGAATGGATTGGATAAGGTTTTTAAGACCAAGGCATAATCGGCGGCGGCAAAGGCGCTGGTGGATAACATTACGCCCATAGCCGCGCCGCTGAAAAGTTTCAGATATTTATTCATATCAATACTCTCGGTGTAAGATACAATTTTATTGATCCCACTGATGTGGGATCGGCTTTTTATTTACTTCAGCGCGCCTGGAGAAAAGAAATTAACAATTGCGCCGGTTTTTTGCATGTTTAAATTCGCTTGTTCAATATTAAGCTGGGCAACGGAAACAAAGAATGCATCTAATAATGTCAGTTGTAATATACGCGCTGAGGCGTTTCGGCCTAATAAAGGCGTCTCTGGTGCTGGCGAACAAATAATAAAATCAGCTAATTTGGCAATCGGCGAATGATAGCTGTGGGTGATGCAAATAATTTTTGCCCCGTTCTTTTTAGCCAGCTCCACCGCGGATTTAATATCGCTGGTGCGCCCGGAGTGTGAAACCACCAGCACCACATCGCCTTCTTTCAGCAACGAGGCGGACATCATCATGATATGCGCGTCCGGGTAGGCCTGGCAGCGCACGCCGATACGTAAAAATTTATGCTGCACGTCGGCGCAGATGGCGTTGGAGCCGCCCGCGCCGTAAAGATCGCGCTGGTTAGCCTGAGCGAAAAAGCGCGCCGCGCGGTGAATCTCGTCGACGTTAACGATCGACTGGCCTTCCATAATGGTGCGCAGAGTGATGTTAAACACCTTGTTCACCACATCCTGCGGCGCTTCATCAAAGGAGAGCTCGGTCGGTAGCACCTGCTCAGATTGCGAAAAGTAGGCCTCCAGCGCGCTGCGAAGGTTACGAAAACCGCTAAACCCGAGCAGCTTAGAAACCTTAACGATCATGGCTTCTGATACCGACAGCGCTTCCGCGACGTCTTTAATGGCCGGCGCATCGCTGAGATTGCCGGGGGTAAGCAACCATTCGACGATACGGCTCTCGTTTTCGGTCATGCCTTCCTGCTTCATGCGAAGCCAGGGGGCAAGGCCGATACCGTTAGGGAGCGAACTGGATTCTGACTGACTCATCGCTTTCTCTTTGTCCATAAAATGAAGACGACACTATATCACCACAGGCAAAACAAAAAAGATACCGCCAACTTCACAAAATTTATTTTTTTATAAAGTTATGTTTATTGTGAAGTTTTGCTAAAATTCATTTTTACTTTTACATGCAATAAATTCATTATAAATCATACTATTGTGTGATTTATATGGTTCTTTTTCTGAAAAGTGCATATGGCGTTAAATAACGTTTTCGACTTGATTTGTAAAATATCAGCGTGTAGAAAGGAGCCGGATGATGCTATTTTCAGCGTTTCCAGGGGCATTTTTAGGCGTTTAAATCACAACGCCAACCATCCTTGTAAAGTTAACAACAGGCGAGGCTAAGTATGAAAAGGATTGCATTTGGCTGCGATCATGTCGGTTTTATCCTGAAAGACGATATCGTTGCGCATCTGCGCCAGCGCGGGATTGACGTCGTGGATAAAGGCGCATGGTCTACGGAACGTACCGATTATCCGCGCTATGCCAGCGCCGTCGCTGAGTCCGTTGCCGCTGGTGAGGTCGACGGCGGGATCCTGATCTGCGGCACCGGCGTCGGCATCTCTATCGCTGCCAATAAGCATCCCGGTATTCGGGCGGTGGTGTGCAGCGAGCCCTACTCGGCGCAGCTTTCACGGCAGCATAATAACACCAATATTCTGGCCTTTGGCGCGCGGGTGATCGGCCTTGAACTGGCAAAAATGATCGTCGATGCCTGGCTGGATGCCGAATTCGAGGGCGGGCGCCACCAGGGGCGGGTAGACGCGATCGGCGCGATTGAGCAGCAGCGGATTTGAGATTCCTCCGCTACTCGCCGCGGTAGCGCTTGATTAACGTAAAGCCAGCCCACCGATGAGACTGGCTTTATGAAACGTTATACTACCGCTTTGCTTTTTTGCACCCTATCCCTCGCCGGCCAGCTGGCGCACGCCGATGTGATCGACGACGCTATCGGCAATATTCAGCAGGCTATTAACGATGCTTACCACCCGGGCGATAGCCGTTCCGACGACGATGACTATGATGATGGGCGCTATCAGGGCAGCCGTCAGCAAAGCGCCGATCGCCAGCGGCAGTATGAAGACAGACGACGACAGCTTGAAGATCGCCGCCGCCAGCTTGACGAGCGTCAGCGCCAGCTGGACAGCGATCGGCGACAGTTAGAAAACGACTGGCGTCGTCTGGATGATGATTACTGATGCCGGGCGATCCGCGGCGGGAGCCAGGGAATCAGCAGTCCCATAACGATGCCGGACGGCAGCGCCGAGATAAGCAACAGCGGGATTAAATAGAAAAACATCGGAATAAAAGCGCCGATGATGCCGCAGCAAATGGCCGTTATCAGAGGCCCGGCAATCCCGCCTGCCAGCATTCGATAGTACCAGGCGCAATCAGCGTGGCCCGTCAGGATAGCCATGAAAATGCCGGTTAACAATGCGGGTAAAAAGCCAATACCCCAGGTGAGGGATAATACTTCCGGAAGATGATTGAGGAGCTCATCAACTGAGATGACCCTGGGTAAAAAGAGAATGAGCGGTAGCGGTATTAACGGCCCAAGGGCCACGAACCAGCCTGCATGATGAATCATTCGTCCTGTCACGATCGTTTCCTTCCCTGTTTTTTTGTCCGTCGGGAAAGGTATTTCACTACTGTGAAGCGAGGATGAAGTCAGGGTAAAACGGTGATAGAAAATTAGCTCAGTTCGGGCAGGGCGGGGACCAGCTCTTTCAGCAGGGCGACAAGTTCGGGGTCCATATAGCGGTAGTCGTCGGGGATATCCAGCACGTAAAGCGGTTTATTTTCGACCAGGCGACGATATTCAGCGACCAGTCGATTTTTATGTTTCTGCTCCATCACGCAGATAATATCCGCCCAGTTAATCAGTTCAGGAGTAAGGGGTTTTCTGGCGTTCCGGCTCGTGCCCGCAGAGCGCACGTTCATGCCAGGATAACGGCGGAACACCTGTTCCGCCGTCGGGCTTCGCCATTGATTGCGGCTACAAACAAACAGCACGTTGATCAATTCGATAACAGCTCTTCCATTCCCTGATGCGCCAGCTGGCGACGAGTTTTACGGGGATATTCCATTCCCAGCTGCGCGGCGCGTAGCAATTTTTCTGAACGCAAATAGAGATGCTTCCAGTTTTTCTCGCGACGAAAACGTAAGAGGGCGGTGTGAACATCGCGAGACTTATTGCGCTGCTTTTGCGCCATGCGCCAGCCCCGGCTACGGGTTGTTTCCATGGTCTTTTCTCTCTCAGATTAATCGGGTTCAGCAGCCGCGATAATACGGAGAGGAAAGCGCCGCTATGTTAACGCTGCCAGGGGCTTTTTATCCAGCGTTTTCACGCGTGTTGAATACCGGGGCAGGGGCTGCTGGTGTGCGGTCGTCGGAGGATCCGGGCCGTCTGGATAAGGGTTACCGATGTGCCGCGATCCGCGGCGGAAGCCTGGGAATCATCGGCCCGAGCCCCGCAAACCAGCCGATATGATGCAGGAACTTATTCATTTGGCGTTTTTCTCTGCTCCCTGCCCGGCAGATAGGCTATCAGCCATCCCATAATCAGTCCGGAGAACAGGCCAGAACCTGCGATTACCCGGAACCCATGACCACGCAGAATAAAGGTTGTCAGATCGGTATCGGAGAAAAGCAGCACGCCGGTTAGCGGTATTGCCGCGCATATGGCCAGGCCAATGGTCGCGCTGGCGAGGATACGCCGGTAATGAATCGCATGAATGCCCGTGGGCAAAAAAGCGACGGCGATCCCGGTCAGTAGCGCCGGGATGGCGCCAGCAGCCCAGGGGACGATGAGAAAATACGGCAGTTCAGAAAAGACAAATTCAAAGAAACTACCCACCGAACGGCGCGACTGTATGACGATGGCGACGATGGCCCACAGCAGGCCAATATAGGGGCCAATGAATGCATACCAGCAGGCATGGCGAAGCGTGCGTCGCGTTGTGGTCATGTGAATCCCTACAGATGGTTAAGTCCGCAGGGAAGATAGTGAGGTTAAGTGAAGGGACAATGAAGTTTGGTTAAGGCAGCACAATCTCCATGCCGTCAAATCCCGCTTCAAACCCCGCCGGCAGAGAGTGCTCCATCATCCACGCGTCGAAGCGGTGGCTAATATGAGTGAGGATCACTCGCGGGCAGCCGATGACCTGGTTAATGGCCCGCACGGTGTTCAGGTCGCAGTGGTTGCGCGGCGGCTGCGGGCGCGGCTCGTGGCTACAGTCGATGATGATAAGCTGCGGCTGATTATTCAGCAGGAACTTCAGCGTTTTTTCCGGCAGCGCGGCGGTATCGGAGAGCCAGGCGACCCGGCTATGGGCCGACTCCAGCAGATAGCCAAACGTGAGCCTTGAGTGATTCAACGGCAGCGGCGTGACGCGCAATCCCTGAAGTTCAAACCGCACAAATGGTTCGACGGTGTGGCTGAAATCCAGCAGGCCCGGATGCTTAAACAGGTCATCGCAGCCCTGATCATCCGGGGGGCCGTATACCGCAATGGATTCGCCCACGCCCCAGCGCAAGGGGAACAGCCCCTGTACGTGATCCATATGATAATGGGTGAGCAGAAACTGCTGAAAGCTGCCGGCGGGCCACTGCGTCATCAGATCCGGCAGCCCGGCATCGAGCAGCGTCACCGCGCTATTGAATTTAACTATCGCGCTACAGGGGCGACGACGATGCGCTTCGTCGGAGCGGGCGCGGCGACAGGCGGGGCAATCGCAGCCAAAAACCGGCACCAGCTGCGCGCCGCCGGTGCCGGTTAAGCGGATACTCAGGCTCATGCTTTCTCCTCGCGCGTCAGGCTGGCTGCCGTTCGCGTCGGTTGCCGTGAATGCGAATCAGCGAAACCAGAGCGTCCACCGACTGGCTAAGGCGACCATCGTTATTTAGCGTCAGACACGCGCTCGGCGTATAGCGCGCCGCGCGCGCCATGCGCTGGGCGATCTCTGTTTCGTTCTCCCGCCCGCGCCGCGCCAGGCGTTGTCTGAGCACCTCCGGTGAAACCTGCAAACAGATAGGCAGGAGGGCGTCAGCATAGCGCGCCTGCGCTTGCGCAAGGTGCGCGCGTGAACCGTTAGCGACCACGTCGAACCCGGCGTGCAGCCACAGGTCAATCTCGATGCCAATACCGTAGTAATGGTGGTTTGCATGCCAGCTGAGGGCAAACAGATGCTGCTCGGCGCGGGTAAAAAACTCTCGCTCGCTGAGGGCGATATGGTTTTCACCACCCGCATTGGGCGAACGAGTAATGTAGCGGTGCGCTACCAGCAGCTGCGGATGCTCACGCTGGCGCAGCGCCGCCAGCAGGCTGTCTTTACCGGAGCCGGAGGCACCGACCAGCCAAATCAGTTTTCCTGCCATCAGAAGACCCTCTTACCTTGCCGCCAGACGTGATCGATATGGATATGCTCGCCGTGACGGCGCGCCAGCACCAGGTCCGCCCGCTTACCTTCGGCAATCGCCCCGCGGTCGTGCAGCCCCAGCGCCTGCGCCGGGTTTTGACTTACCAGACGAATAGCCTGCGCGAGGGTAAAAGCGTTGCCCTCGTCGTCAGCGATGCGGAAAGCGGCATCCAGCAGGCTGGCGGGATAATAGTCGGAGGAGAGAATATCCAGCAGTCCGCTGGCCGCCAGATGATGGGCGGCGACGTTCCCGGAGTGCGAGCCGCCGCGCACGATATTCGGTGCGCCCATCAGGACGCTCATCCCATGCTGGCGCGAGGCCTGCGCTGCGGCGATAGTGGTGGGAAATTCGGCGATAACGCTGCCAAGCTGGCGTGACTCGAGCACATGTTCGCAGGTAGCGTCATCGTGGCTGGCCAGCGCGATATTCCGCTCGCGGCAGATCGCGGCGATGCGCTGCCGGTTGGGCTGTGACCAGGCAGCCGCCAGCGCCATCTGCTCCTCTTCGAAGGCGTCCATCTGTTCGTTGGTCAGATGGTATTTGCCCTGGTAGTAGTCGCGGTATTTGCTGCGGTCGGCGTACTGGCGCTGGCCAGGGGAGTGATCCATCAGGGAGACCATGCTCACCGGTTCGCGGCCAACCAGCTTCTCGAACAGCGGCAGAGTGGTGTGATGCGGCAGTTCGCAGCGCAGATGCAGCCGGTGTTCGGCGCGGTTGAGGCCCCGCTTTTGCGTCTCCTCCACGGCGTTGATCATCTTTTCCAGGTTCTCCAGACGATCGCCGCCGTCGCGGACATCGCCAATAGCCACGGCATCCAGCACGGTGGTGATGCCGCTGGCGACCATCAGCGCGTCGTGGCTGCTCATCGCCGAGTGGGCGGGCCAGTCCACCTTCGGTCGCGGGGTGAAAAACTTGTCCAGGTTGTCGGTATGCAGCTCGATAAGCCCCGGCAGCAGCCAGCCGCCGTCGCCGTCAATGGCCTCCGCCAGCCGGCTCTGGCTTTCGGCAAAGGCTGAAATTCTGCCGTCCCGCACCTCCAGCGAACCGTTAACCACCTCGTCTTCGAGGACCAGCTTTACGTTGTTGATAATCATGCTGAAATCCCCATGGGGTGCAGGCGGTCGGCGACCTGTTTACGCGTGGCCTCGTCGTGGAAAATGCCGACGATCGACGCGCCGCGGGCTTTGGCTTCCTGGATCAGTTCCACCACGGCGGCGCGGTTTTTGTCGTCCAGCGAGGCGGTGGGTTCGTCGAGAAGCAAGATCGGGTAGTCTACCGCGAAGCCGCGGGCGATATTGACCCGCTGCTGTTCGCCGCCGGAAAAGGTCGAGGGGGCGAGGTGCCACAGACGTTCGGGCACGTTCAGGCGCGTCAGCAGGCGGGCGGCTTTACCGGCGCTCTCTTCGCGCGGGATGCCCAGCTCGAGCAGCGGCTGCATGACGACGTCGAGGGCGGAGATGCGCGGGATCACTCGCAGAAACTGGCTAACCCAGCCGATGGTGGTTTTACGCACTTCCAGGACTTGGCGCGGCGTGGCGGTGACCAGATCCACCCATTCATCGCCGTGGCGGATATAGATGTGGCCGCTATCGGGGAGATAGTTGGCGTACAGCGAACGCAGCAGGGTCGATTTTCCGCTGCCGGAGTGGCCGTGCAGCACCACGCATTCGCCGACGTTTACGCTCAGCGAGGCGTCGGCGAGTACCGGCAGACGCACGCCGTTCTGCTGGTGCAGAACAAAGGTTTTATGGATGTTTTCCACGCGAATGGCGTTCATTTTTAGCCTCATCGTGCCTGAATTTCCCCGGATCGCGGCGCGAACGCCTTATCCGGGCTACCTGATGCATTAATTCACGAAGCGCGACCGGGGATCGCCGGAGACGGCGCGTTGCGCCTGTCCGTGCTACCGGCTCGCAGACGGTCCGTCACCCGTAGCACGGTCAGCGCAGCGCCGCCGGGAGTGGACATACGCTCAGTTCTGCAATACCGACGACACCAGCAGCTGGGTGTAAGGATGATGGGGATCGTCGAGCACCCGGTCGGTTAAGCCGCTTTCCACCACCTGCCCCTGTTTCATCACCAGCAGACGGTTAGCCAGCAGGCGGGCAACGCCGAGGTCGTGGGTCACAATGACTACCGCTAGATTGAGCTCCACGACCAGGCCGCGCAGCAGATCGAGCAGGCGCGCCTGCACCGACACGTCCAGCCCGCCGGTAGGTTCATCCATAAACACCAGCTTCGGCTGCGTCACCAGATTGCGGGCGATTTGCAGACGCTGCTGCATGCCGCCGGAAAAGGTGGTGGGCAGGTCGTCAATGCGCGAAGGCGGGATCTCCACCTCCTGTAACCACTGCCCGGCGGTGGTGCGAATGTGGCCGTAGTGACGGGCGCCGACCGCCATCAGGCGCTCGCCGATATTGCCGCCGGCCGACACCTGGCGACGCAGCCCGTCCATCGGATGCTGATGCACCACGCCCCACTCGGTGCGCAGCAGGCGGCGGCGATCCGCTTCGCTCATCGCGTACAGCGAACGATTCTGGTACCGCACTTCACCCTGCTGCGGCGTCAGGCGGGCGGAAATCGCCTGTAGAAGGGTGGTTTTACCGGAGCCGGACTCGCCAACGATACCCAGCACTTCTCCCGGCCACAGCTCGAACGATACGTCGCTGAAGCCTTTACCCGGCGCATAGAGGTGGGTCAGGTTATTCACCGCCAGTAACGGATAGCTCATTTTTTCTGCTCCTCGCACTGTTGGCGGCAATAGTCGGTATCGGAGCAGACAAACATCCGCTTGCCGCTGTCGTCGAGCACTACTTCATCAAGATAGCTGTGGCGTGAGCCGCAGATCGCACAGGGTTCATCCCACTCCTGAACGGTAAACGGATGATCGTCGAAATCGAGGCTCTCCACCGGGGTATAAGGCGGCACCGCATAGATGCGTTTTTCGCGCCCGGCGCCGAACAGCTGTAGCGCAGGCATCATATGCATCTTCGGATTATCAAATTTCGGAATCGGCGATGGGTCCATGACGTAGCGGCCGTTGACCTTCACCGGGTAGGCGTAGGTGGTGGCGATATGGCCGAAGCGGGCGATATCTTCGTACAGCTTCACCTGCATTACGCCGTACTCCTCCAGCGCATGCATGGTGCGGGTTTCGGTTTCGCGCGGCTCGATAAAGCGCAGCGGTTCCGGGATCGGCACCTGGAAGATGAGGATCTGATCTTCGGTCAGCGGCGTTTCCGGGATCCGGTGGCGGGTCTGGATCAGCGTGGCGTCCTCGGTACGTTCGGTGGTTGCGACGCCGGTTACGCGTTTGAAAAACTGACGAATCGATACCGCGTTGGTGGTGTCGTCGGCGCCCTGATCGATCACCTTCAGCACATCATTTTCGCCGATAATGCTGGCAGTAAGCTGAATACCGCCGGTTCCCCAGCCGTAGGGCATCGGCATCTCGCGACCGCCGAAGGGTACCTGGTAGCCGGGGATGGCCACCGCTTTCAGGATGGCGCGGCGGATCATGCGTTTGGTTTGCTCGTCGAGGTAGGCAAAGTTGTAGCCGGTCAGTGCGTTAGCCACGTTGATTCTCCCGTTGCAGGCGTTTAAGTAGCGCCAGTTCGGCCTGGAAATCGACATAGTGGGGAAGTTTTAAGTGCGAAACGAAACCGGCCGCCTCGACGTTATCGGCATGAGCCAGCACAAACTCTTCGTCCTGGGCCGGACCCGCCGCCTCTTCGCCGTACTCCGGCGCCTGGAGCGCGCGGTCAACCAGCGCCATCGCCATCGCTTTGCGCTCGCTCATGCCAAACGTCAGGCCGTAGCCGCGGGTGAAGTGCGGCGGTTCATCCTGAGGGTCGACAAAGCCGTTGACCATTTCGCATTCGGTCATCAACAGTTCGCCAATAGTGACGGTGAAGCCCAGCTCTTCCGGGACGATCTCCACCGCGACGTAGCCGCTGCGAATTTCCCCGGCAAACGGATGGTTGCGCCCGTAGCCGCGCTGGGTGGAGTAGGCCAGCGCCAGCAGGTAGCCCTCGTCGCCGCGCACCAGCTGCTGCAGGCGCGACGAGCGCGAACAGGGATAAACCGGCGGATGGCGGGTGATGTCGTCGGGCTGCGCGTCAGTATCCTGCTCCGCCTTCGCCAGTCCCTGCTGGACGAGCAGATTAAAAACGTGCGGCGTGGCTTCCTGCGGCGCGCTATCGGTCGCCAGCGGCGGCGTTTCGCCGTTGGCCAGTAGGGTAAAATCGAGCAGACGGTGGGTGTAATCGTAGGTCGGGCCGAGCATCTGGCCGCCGGGGATATCTTTATAGACCGCCGAGATCCGGCGCTCAAGGTGCATAGCGGCGGTGTCGACAGGCTCGCTGACCGCCAGTCTTTGCAGCGTGGTGCGGTAAGCGCGCAGCAGAAAAATCGCTTCGACGCTATCGCCGCTGGCCTGCTTCAGCGCCAGCGCCGCCAGCTCCCGGTCGGCGATACCGCCTTCGGTCATGACCCGATCCACCGCCAGATTGAGCTGTTGGCTAATCTGGTCAACGCTGATTTCAGGAAGCCGTCCATCGCCTCGGCGTTGCTGTTCCTGTAGGGCGTGAGCGGCGACGATCGCCTTCTCGCCGCCTTTGACGGCTACGTACATTAGCAGACCTCGACGTGAGTGGTGCGCGGAATCGCCAGCAGGCGTTCGCCGCAGGTGAGAATCAGATCGATACCCAGCGGGAACGGATGCGGGCGCTCGGTTAACTCTGCAATAATGCATTCCGGCAGCTGCGGGGCGATCATCCGCTCCTCGGCGATCCCGGCGCCGGTCAGGCGCAGCATCCGGCCGCCGCTGAGGCTGGCGAGCTGAACAATCAGCGTAACGCCGGTCTCCGGGGCGACGACGGTACCGGCGGAGAGCACGTTGAGCTGTTCGGCGCTGATGCTGTCACTGGCGACGGCGAAGGTTGCCTGCTGCGGCTGCTCAACCAGCGGCGCGCCGGTATGAAAGCGTAAATTCTGGCCGACCAGATCGTTATGCAGCGTCGGAGCGAGCCAGACCGGCGTCTCGTGATCCACCAGCGTCAGCAGCAGGCTGGTGGTGGCGACGTTCAGCGGCTGCCAGCCGTGCTGAAGCTGCTGCAGGGAGACAATCACGCCCGGCTCGCTCATCGCTTTCAGCAGGCGGCGGAAACTGTGCTGGGCATCCTGCACAGCCAGGGTAAAAGCGGGTTGTAAGGTCATGCGTTATCTCCGCGAACCAGAGTAAAGAAGTCGACCCGGCTGGCGTTGACTTCGGCGCGTCGGGCTTCAATGCGCGCGCTACGTTGTTCTTCCAGCGGGGTTATCAGGGTTTCCATCAGGGTGTGAAAATGGTGTGGCGACTGCATCAGGGCATCGATGGCCGCGCAACGTTCAGCGTGCGGACGATCGCGGCCCAAAATCCAGCTATAGCCGAGCGTGCCGTCGGCCAGGCGGATAGCGGCGCGGGTTAAGGTGGCGTCTCCGGCGAAAAATCGATCGCCGATGCCGCCCATGCGCGCCTGCAGCTGGACCAGCCCGGTTTCCGGGGCGCGAATCAGTTCATACTGCGGCGCGAGCTGCAGCGTTTGCATCCGCGCCGCCAGTTCTTGTGGGTCACTGTGGGCCAGCACGGACATCCAGCGCTGGCGGGTAGCGGTATCAAAGTGCATTCAGTGCTCCATGGTGAATTCAATCATGTCGGCGCGGGTCAGGCTGACGGAGTACTCCGTCGCGCTCTGCTCGCCCTGGCGATGATTCAGGGTGCGCACGCACAGCAGCGGCGCCATATTGGGAATGCCGAGAATGCGGCTCTCTTTGGCCTGCGCGCGGCGGGCGCTGATTTTGGTGCGTACGCGGGTCAGTTCGATATCAAGACGATTGCGCAACAGATCGTGGAGCGAGCCGTGGGTAAAGGTTTGCAGAACCGGCCATAGCTGCAGGTCGGCAAAGTAGTGGTCTATCAGGCACAGGGCGACGCCGTTAACGCGGCGCAGGGTGCGCAGGTGAATGACGTTATCGCCTTCACTGATGGCAAACGCGTCGGCAACGTGGCTACTGGCCGGACGCAGCACCGACAGCAGCTTTTCGCTGGTCGGGTGGCTGCCCTGTTCGAGAAGATTCTGGCTAAAGCGCGCCTGCGCGCTGAGCGGGTAATCTATCGGGCGCATCAGTACCAGCACGCCGACGCCCTGACGGCGCTGGACCCAGCCGCGCTCGACAAGCTGATCGATGGCCCGGCGCAGGGTATGGCGGTTAACCTCAAAGCGGGACGCCAGCTGCTGCTCGGCGGGCAGATAGTCGCCGCAGCGGTAATGATGGCAAAGCTCTTGCTCCAGTTTGGCGGCAATTTCCTGATATCGCGTGGGGTAACTGGTCGGATGTCTGGATAAGTACATGGCAATCGAGCCTCACTAAGGACAAGAAGGAGTTTTCCTCTGAGCGTGAGCCAATCCTGACGGTTTTTTGTTACGTTTCGGTTAACTCCTGATGACCGGGGGATGAAGAGTTAATGCCGAAGGGATGACAGGTAAGCGGGGATGAACGCACAGATGCCCTCTCCTGAAGGGAAGAGGGGAAACCGGGGGCGGAGTCAGCTGTGCGTGGGGCTGCAGAGCGGCGCAGGGGTAACAAACTGCACCGCCGGGTACCCTCTCCCTTTCGGGGAGAGGGTTAGGGGGAGGGGAAAAGGTCAGCGTTAAGGTTCTTTCACCACGTTGACCATCCACGGGACGCCAAAGCGGTCGATCACTTTACCGAAGCCGTGCGCCCAGAATGTCTCCTGCCAGACCATCTCTATCTGCCCGCCATCGGCGAGGCCGTCAAACCAGCGTTTACCCTCGATAACATCTTGCGGATCAAGCACGATAGTAAACCCGGCGTAGCGCTCCATTTTACTGGAGGGGCTGTCGCTGAGCATCAGGATGCTGTCGGCGATGCGCAGACTGGCGTGGGCGATGCCGTCGGCGGCCAGATGCTGGCCGGAGGGGCAGCCATCCTCTGCGTCATGAATATCCTGCGGCATTTCGCCCCAGGTGATTTTATGGAGCAGTTCAGCGCCCAGCGCCTGCTGGTAGAACGCGATGGCGGCCGCGCAGTTGCCGCTAAAAGCGATATAGGGACTCAGGGGCATAAGCATTACCTCAGGTAACGAATATTCCATTAAGCGTAGAAGGGGATTGCAAAATTAAGCCAGGCGGCAGCGAGGGAAGACGCAAGAAGAGGCGGAAGACGATCGGACAATTCGCATAACGGCACGGGAAAATATATTTCCCCCCGACGACAGGCGCCGGGGGAATAAAATCAGTTCTTTTTAACAAATTCGGATTTTAGCTTCATCGGGCCAAAACCATCAATTTTGCAGTCAATATTATGATCGCCTTCAACCAGGCGGATATTCTTCACTTTAGTACCGATTTTTAGCATTGAAGAACTGCCTTTAACCTTAAGATCTTTTACTACGGTGACGCTGTCGCCGTCGGTGAGTAAATTACCGTTGGCATCTTTGACCACCAGCGCGTCGTTATCATCCGCAGGCTCGGCATTGTTCCATTCATGGGCGCATTCCGGGCAGATAAACATGCCGCCATCTTCATAAGTGTATTCAGAATGGCATTTCGGGCAGTGTGGCAGTTGCATGACGTTCCTCGCGATTACTGGGTAAAACAGGACGTTGGTCCATTAAATGGCGGCTGATAGCCGAAAGTGTAAGTGATTATAGCGCAATCCCGCACTTTTGTCGGGCCTTTTTTATGAGCTACTGCAGGGAAGAAAATGAATATACCCCGTGAAGAACGACGGGGTTATTTCCATAAAAACCGCCAGATATTTCCGGAAATGTATCGCTAAGTTCCAATATTCATTGAACTTATTGGTTTTCGCCGACTCTGTTTAAGGGTAGGTAAATTTTTGTGAAGTTGATCCCAAATTTAAACGCTGTTAGGGTAAAAAGGCGAGAACGCAAATTCACTACACTTATTAGCGGCCCCGCATATTCATTATGGCCAGAGCAGGCGTCAACAGGTTCGGTTGTACGGACTGTCAGCAGACAGTGCAGGCAAACCTGCTACGCTTGAAATGTGGAGCACAGCAATTCGCCGCTCCCAACGCATGACGCGAATGACCTTGTCATTCGGCGGAGATTCGTGCGCTCAAGGCGAGAGCAAAAGAGGATAATTATGCTTAAAAGGAAAAAAGTAAAACCCATCACGCTTCGGGATGTGACCATCATTGATGATAGCAAACTGAAGAAAGCGATTACCGCAGCGTCGCTGGGTAACGCGATGGAGTGGTTCGATTTTGGGGTATATGGTTTTGTTGCGTATGCTCTTGGTAAGGTCTTTTTCCCCGATGCCAACCCCAGCGTGCAGATGATTGCCGCGCTCGGTACTTTCTCGGTTCCCTTCTTAATTCGTCCATTAGGCGGCCTGTTCTTCGGGATGCTGGGCGATAAATATGGTCGACAAAAAATTCTGGCGATAACCATCGTCATTATGTCGATAAGTACATTCTGTATCGGTCTTATTCCGTCGTATGCCACCATTGGTATCTGGGCGCCGATTCTGCTGCTGCTGTGTAAAATGGCGCAGGGATTCTCGGTGGGCGGAGAATATACCGGGGCATCGATCTTTGTGGCGGAATACTCGCCTGACCGTAAACGCGGCTTTATGGGCAGCTGGCTGGACTTCGGTTCGATAGCGGGCTTCGTGATGGGCGCGGGCGTGGTGGTACTCATTTCCAGCATGGTAGGCGAAGAGAACTTCCTCGACTGGGGCTGGCGTATTCCGTTCTTCCTCGCGCTGCCGTTAGGCATTATTGGTCTTTATCTGCGCCATGCGCTGGAAGAGACGCCGGCGTTCCAGCAGCACGTTGATAAAATGGAGCAGGGCGACCGCGAGGGCCTGCAGGACGGGCCGAAAGTCTCCTTTAAAGAGATTGCCACTAAACACTGGCGTAGCCTGCTGACCTGTATCGGTCTGGTGATTTCCACCAACGTGACCTACTACATGCTGCTGACCTACATGCCGAGCTACCTGTCGCATAACCTGCACTATTCAGAAGACCACGGGGTGCTGATCATCATCGCCATCATGGTCGGGATGCTGTTCGTTCAGCCGGTTATCGGTATGCTCAGCGACCGTTTTGGCCGTCGCCCGTTCATTCTGATTGGTAGCGTGGCGCTGTTCGCGCTGTCGATTCCGGCATTCATCATGATTAACAGTAACGTTCTCGGCCTGATTTTCGCCGGTCTGCTGGTGCTGGCGGTTGTGCTGAACTGCTTTATCGGAGTGATGGCTTCGTCGCTGCCGGCGATGTTCCCGACCCACATTCGTTTTAGCGCCCTGGCCAGCGCCTTCAACATCTCGGTGCTGATTGCCGGTCTGACGCCAACCCTGGCGGCGTGGCTGGTAGAAAGCACGCAGAACCTGATGATGCCGGCTTACTATCTGATGGTAATTGCAGTTATCGGTCTGATTACCGGCCTGTCGATGAAAGAGACCGCCAATCGTCCGCTGAAAGGGGCGACGCCAGCGGCTTCGGATATTCAGGAAGCGAAAGAAATTCTCGGCGAGCACTACGATAACATCGAGCATAAAATCGAAGATATCGATCAGGAGATCGCCGATCTGCAGGAAAAACGCTCTCGTCTGGTGCAGCAGCATCCGCGCATCAACGACTAAACCGTTTTGCTGTTAATCAATGCCGCCGTGGGCTTCCCCGGCGGCATTTTTTTATGCCCCGGCGGGCGCCAGATTATGGCGACGCTGCTGGCTCAGCCTGCGATACTGCTGCGGCGGCATGCCGACATATTTATTAAAAGTGCTGTAAAAGCGGCTGCTGGAGCCGAAACCGGCGGTCAGGGCGATATCGAGGATGGTCTTATCGGTGTCGCTGAGCAGCGCCCGAACGTGATTAATGCGCATCGCGGTAATGTACTGCTTCATGGTTTGCTGCATCACCCGCTGAAAAATCCCCATCGCGTAGTTGGCATTCAGCTTCACATGCTCGGCGACATCGTTGACGGTGAGCGCCCGATCGTAGTGGATGGCAATATATTCCAGCATCTGGCTGACGTAAAACTGGGCGTGGCGCGAAACGCTGTTCTTATGCGTGCGTGAAGTCTTGTTCACCAGAATCGGCTGCCAGCCGGAGAGGCTCAGGCGCTTGAGCATCAGAGCGATTTCATCGATCGCTAACTGGCGGATTTGCTCATTTTCGCTGTTCAGCTCCTGCTGCCAGCGCTGGACTTCAAATACGCTGAGCTGCTGGGCAGCCAGCGATTTCACCACCATACCGTGGGTGACGTGGTTAATAAGCTCCCGATCCAGCGGCCAGGATAAAAACAGATGCATCGGCAGGTTGAAGATAGCCATCTGCCTGCAGGCCCCTGGTCGGGTAAGGCGATGGGGCGTACAGGCCCAGAACAGGGTGATATAGCCCTGCTCGATACGTACCGCTTCATCGTTGATCAGATACTCGACATCGCCGTCGAAGGGGACGTTCACCTCCACCTGACCGTGCCAGTGGCTGGCGGTCATGGCATAAGGAGTACGCAGCTCGATATCCATCCGCTGGTATTCAGAGTAGAGCGCCAGCGGGCTGCGGGGCAGTCGATCGTCGCTGCTGCTCATATACGCGTCGGCGGGATGCGCTGCGCGGGGTTTATCGATCATGATGTAGATTCCTGAATCATCATTCTTGCCGATTTTTGACGCCAGTCAGCGCTTATCTTAGTCGAATTAAAGGCCCGTTTTCTCTTCTTTTTCGCCCATTTATTCCCGAAAAATCAGTTTTCATGCTTGCCGGTAGCCGATCTGAGTTTTCGGGAATGCTCCGGCGGGAAGAGGGCAGCCCGCCGGTAGTCCGGCATGCCACTCTATTACCGTTCACTAACCCTACGGAGAGCACCCTATGTCTGCCCCCAAAATTACCTTTATCGGCGCCGGTTCGACGGTATTCGTCAAAAATATACTCGGCGATGTGTTTCAGCGCCCGGCGCTAAAGTCCGCGCATATCGCCCTGATGGATATCGATGCGACTCGCCTGGAGGAGTCGCATATTGTGGTGCGCAAACTGATGGATTCTCTGGGCGCGGAGGGGGAAATCAGCTGCCATCGCGACCAGAAAGCGGCGCTGCAGGACGCGGATTTTGTGGTGGTGGCCTTCCAGATTGGCGGCTATCAGCCCTGTACGGTCACCGATTTTGAAGTCTGTAAGCTGCATGGCGTGGAGCAAACTATTGCCGATACGCTTGGCCCGGGCGGAATTATGCGCGCGCTGCGCACCATTCCGCACCTGTGGCGCATCTGCGACGATATGACCGAAGTTTGCCCGAATGCCACTATGCTTAACTACGTCAATCCGATGGCGATGAATACCTGGGCGATGTACGCCCGCTATCCGCATATTAAGCAGGTCGGACTGTGTCATTCGGTGCAGGGGACGGCGGAGGAGCTGGCCCACGATCTGGATCTCGACCCGGCGGATTTACGCTACCGCTGCGCCGGTATCAATCATATGGCCTTTTACCTGTCGCTGGAGAAAAAGCTCAGCGACGGCAGCTATGTCAGTATTTACCCGGAGATGCTGCAGGCATTTGCCGAAGGACGCGCGCCGAAGCATCGCGAAGATTCGCGCTGCCAGAACATCGTCCGCTATGAGATGTTTAAAAAGTTGGGCTATTTTGTCACGGAGTCGTCCGAGCACTTCGCGGAATACACTCCCTGGTTTATCAAGCCGGGGCGTGAGGATCTGATTGCGCGCTATCAGGTGCCGCTGGATGAGTATCCGAAACGCTGCGTAGAGCAGGTGGCGAACTGGCACAAAGAGCTGGAACGGTATAAAACCAGCGAGCGCATTGAGGTCAAACCCTCGCGCGAGTACGCCAGCACCATTATGAACGCCATCTGGACAGGCGAGCCGAGCGTGATCTACGGCAACGTGCGTAACGATAATCTTATCGATAACCTGCCGCAGGGCTGCTGTGTGGAGGTGGCCTGTCTGGTGGACGCTAACGGCATTCAACCGACCAAAGCGGGCAAGCTACCTGCCCATCTGGCGGCAATGATGCAAACCAATATCAACGTTCAGACCCTGCTGACGGAGGCGATACTCACGGAAAATCGCGACTATATCTACTATGCGACGATGATGGACCCGCATACGGCGGCGGTGCTGGGCATTGAGGAGATCTATGCGCTGGTGGACGATCTGATCGACAGCCACGGCGACTGGCTGCCGGCGTGGGTGCATGGCTAATCAGGTATTGTGCCGGATGACGGCTAGCGCCTTATCCGCCTGGAGATGGCTTTGCGTTTTTCTCCCGGCTCGCGCTGCGCTTAGCCGGGCTACGGGTTTACCGCCATCAGCGTACACGTAGCCCGGACAAGGCGCGTCAAGCGCCGCCTCCGGGGAGCAGCGCGCAATGTTGCTTCAGATTATCTTCCCGGTGGCGCTGCGCTGACCGGGCTACGGGTTCACCACCGTCTGTGGGCAGGTAGCCCGGACAAGGCGCGTCAAGCGCCGCCTCCGGGGAACAGCGCGCAATGTTGTTTCAGATTATCTTCCCGGTGGCGCTGCGCTGACCGGGCTACGGGTTCACCGCCATCTGCGTACACGTAGCCCGGACAAGGCGCGTCAAGCGCCGCCTCCGGGGAACAGCGCGCCTTGTTGCTTCATATTATCTTCCCGGTGGCGCTGCGTATGACCGGGCTACGGGTTCACCACCGTCTGCGGATGGGGTTTAACCATGCGTCAGAAAGCGCGCCAGCCGCTGCTGCAGAATTTGATTTTCACGGCTCAGGCGCGCGTTCTCGTCAAGCAGCGTCAAGGCGACGGCGATCCCCGGCCAGTCCAGCTCCAGCTCTTTGCGTAAGCGTACTGCGCGGTGAACAATTGTCACCGCACTATCGTCAAACAGCCATTTTTCCCGCTGCGGCTGGCGCGGCTCGATCATGCCGAGGCCGACAATTTCGTTCAGCTCCTCCTCGGAAAGGCCGGTGTGGAGACAAAACTCGGTAATCGTAAACGTCACTGTTATCTTAGCCATCAGGCTTTCCCCCATGTCTTACGCGGCTCGAAGCTGGATTGCGCATCGGCCAGCTGCTGCCAGAGCTCGCGGCTCTTCTCATCCGGTTTTGGCGGCATAACGATTTTAATCACGGCATACAGATCGCCAGTGGTGGTTTTGCTGGCCAGCCCTTTGCCCTTGACGCGCAGGCGCTGTCCGGCCTGGCTGCCCGGCGGGATGGTCAACAGAATGCTCTCTTTGAGCGTCGGGATAGTGACTTTGGTGCCTAATGCCGCTTCCCATGGCGCCAGCGGCAGGACAATTTCAAGGTTATGTCCGACGATATCAAACAGCGGATGCGGGGCGATATGTATCACCAGCCACAGGTCGCCGTTCGGGCCGCCATTCTCGCCGGGGGTACCCTGACCTTTCAGGCGGATGCGCTGGCCGTCGACGACGCCTGCGGGAATTTTTACGTTCAGGGTTTTCGGCGTTTCGCTTTCTACCATGCCAAAGACGTTATACACCGGCAGCTTATAGCTGATAGTGCGCGTCTGTTCGGCTAAAGTCTCTTCAAGGAAAACCGCGACTTCTATCTCTAAATCATGGCCGCGCACGCCCTGCTGGCGGCGGCTATGATGCGCCTGCTGGCCAAACATGGAGGAGAAAATGTCGTCAAAGTCCTGCTGGCTGTAGCTCTGCTCGTGGGAGTGTTGTTGCTGACGGCCAAAGTGCGGATCGTTGCGGTGCTGCCACAGTTGGTCGTATTCAGCGCGGCGCTGGTCATCTTTAAGCACTTCCCAGGCTTCGGCGAGATCTTTGAACCTGGCTTCGGCATCGTTTTCTTTACTGACATCGGGGTGATATTTGCGTGCCAGACGGCGATAGGCGGTCTTAATGGTTTTCAGATCGTCCGTTGGCTGAACCCCTAAAATGGCATAATAATCCTTTAATTCCATGATGTTATCTCATTTATGCGCAATATTACGGTTACAGATCCCTGGAACAGGTGTCTTTATTAAGCGTAGGGCAAATGAGGACGGATGTGGCGGAAAAGTGGCGCAAACTTGACGCCGTCGGGATCGACGGCGACAGAACGTGGCTAACCCTATTCGGCAGAAGGCCTGCTGCGGTTCCTGCGCAGCCCTTCCAGCAGCACCAGGGCAGCGCCAATGGCGCCGCCGATCAACGGAAGGGTGGCTGGCGCGTTGGGGAACAGATGAACGATGGTGACATCGCTCACCATCATTGAGCCGGCTATCCAGCCGATAAGCGCGCCGCCCAGCATCACCACCGACGGGAAGCGGTTAAGGATCGCCAACACCAGTTTACTGCCCGCGACAATAATCGGGATGCTGATCAGCACCCCCAGCGCGACCAGCAGCAGATGGCCTTTTCCGGCGGCGGCGACGGCCAGTACGTTGTCCAGCGACATAATGACATCGGCAACGGTAATGGTGACCGCAGTACGCCACAGGCTGCTGGAGCTGCTGATTTCATTCTCTTCTTCCTGATTGGTGACCAGCTTGATACCGATCCACAACAGCATCAGAGCGCCAACCACTTTCAACCACGGCAATGAGAGCAAATAAATAGCCACGGCCAGCAGCAGCACGCGCGCCGCTATCGCACCAAAGGTGCCGATAATAATCGCTTTGGTCCGCTGATGCGGCGGCAGCTTACGGCAGGCCATCGCGATCACCACCGCGTTGTCGCCGCCTAATAACAGGTCGATAGCGATAATTTGCAGCAGGATAACCGCTACGTCCCACTGACTGAAAAACTCATTCATACCTAACTCATCTAACTAAAAAGAGGCCCTGGGGGAAAAGCAGGGGGCGAAGCGTACTCCCGTTCACGCGCGTTGACCACCCGCTAAATCGCGAGGGCGCGTTGAGTTATTGAAAAATATAGTTACTAATCATTGCCTCGTCCGGGGATGATTCGCGGGCAAAGGATGATATTTTGTTCGTAAAGACACACCTGCCGTTCACCCATCGCAAGGACTACCCACATGCCCGGCCATAAGAATTTACTGACACTCGCCTTTATTGGCGCCGCCCTGCTTCCGGTGATGGCAACTGCCGCTGATGCACCCACCTTCACGCCCGAACAGGAAGCCCGTATCGGCAAAATTGCCGCGGACTATTTAGTCGCGCATCCGGAAGTGCTACTGCAGGCCAGCCAGAAGCTGCAGCAAATTCAGGAACAGCAGCAGGCCAGCGCTGCGACGCAGGCGGTACTGAAGAACGCGGCTGCGCTGACGCAGGATAAAAACACCCCAACCTATGGCCCGAAAGAGGGCAAAGTGACCGTTATTGAATTCTTTGATTATCAATGCGTTTACTGCAGCCGTCTGGCTCCGGTCATGGAGCAGGTTATTAAAGAGAACCCGCAGACCCGCTTTGCTTTCAAAGAGTGGCCAATTTTTGGCAGCCGTTGGGAAACCTCGCTGGAGGCGGCGAAAACCGGGCTGCAGATTTATCAGCAGAAGGGCGCAGAGGCCTATTTGACCTACCATAACGGCATCTATTCCACCGGGCATAACGAAGGCAAGCTAACTGCCGCTGACGTGCAGCAGCAGGCGAAGAAGGTCAATTTCGATGCGAAGAAAGCGGCGGACGTTGAGTCGGTACTGGAAAGTACCAACCAGCTGGCGCAGGAGATCGGTTTAAGCGGTACGCCCGGCGTTATCGTAATGCCGACGACCGGCGCCACGGAGGCGACGATCACCGTATTCCCTGGGCTGGCGGATAAAGCCTCGCTGGATGCGGCGATTAAGAAAGCGGGCGGCTGATAATTAAAGCCGCCCACGGAAAACTCATCATCAGATGATCTGATAAGTTTTGTCGGCCATATAAAGCGCTAGCCGCTACCCGGTAGCGCTTCTTCGCCACGGCAGCAGCGCTGCAGCATCGACATAATCACCTGAAATAGCTCATCTTTCGCCTGCTGCTCCGTGATGACGCCGTTTACTACCGCAGCCGATAGCCCGTCGGCGGATCCAAGCATGGCGAGAATGGCTGCTTCGCTGAGGTTTTCACTCTCGCAAAGCGGCGAAAAATATTGCCGGCATTTCGCGGTAAATGCGGTTATGCACTCCTGCTTGATCTTCTCCAGCTCAGGCGTCCCGGCCAGCGCGGCCATCACGCTGGGCATTTCGCGGCCCTGGAGCAGGACGCACTCAATGTAGGCATTAGCGATCGCCGAAGCCAGTGTCTCTGCCCTGGGTTCGGTGTTGCGCAGAATTTCATCCATCTTTACGCTCTGACGCTGGTCGTATTCCTCATACAGCGTCGCGAAAAGCCCCGAACGGCTGTCAAAATGATCGTAAACCACCGGTTTAGTCACCCCCGCCTGGGTCGCCAGATAGCCCAGCGTCAGGGCATCGGTTCCTTCCTCGCGAATAATATGCCAGGCGACGTCTATTAGCTGCTTGCGCCGCTCTTCTCGCGTTAAACGCTGCCGTACGAGGGGTTGAGACATAAAAGGATTCTCCCGTTGACATGCTAATATACCAAAGGTAAGTTACCATGAGTAGGTTACTGTTAGTATATTAGACTACGTCCAATATCGTTATCGCGCAACTGGGGTATCTGTCATGCATGCATTAATCGTGGTTTCTCATCCTCTTAATACTTCTCTGACTCACAGCGTAGCGACGGCTATTGCGCAAGGGATTGCCGAATCCGGCCAGCAGCACACTGCTGAAATAGCAGATTTAACGCAGGAAGGCTTTAACCCGGTGTTTACTGAGCCGGATATCGCCGCATTTCTGCAAACCGGCGCCACGCCGCCCGATGTGGTTGCTGAGCAGGCCAGACTCGATCGAGCCGACGCACTGGTGCTGGTCTTTCCCGTTTACTGGTGGTCGATGCCTGCGCTGCTGAAGGGCTGGATCGACCGCGTGTTTGCCAACGGCTGGGCCTATGAGGAAACCGCCGGGGGCGAGGTGGTGAAGAAGCTCGGGCGCCTGCGAGTGCACCTGGTTGCGTTAGGCGCAGCCAATCAGAAAACGTATGATAAGCATGGGTTTACCGCTGCTTTTCATGCGCAGATCGCCCACGGCATTTTTGATTACTGCGGGGCGACGGTGGCCAGTTCGCAGCTGCTGCTGTTACCGGAGCTGGAAACGGCGAAAGCGCATCTTGAGGCGGGGTATCAGCTAGGGAAGACGATATTTAACTGAAAGCAGAAAAGCAAAAACTGGCCTTGTGGGCGGGTTCTTTAAATAGTGGTGCCCGGACTCGGACTAACGCCGCAGGCGTTGAACAGCGCGCTTGTCGCGCTGGCCCCGAAGGGGTGAGCCGCCGCGCGGCGAATAATCGAACGAAGTTCGATGGAGAGTCCGCTCGCAGAAAAGCAAAAACCCAGCCATAGGCTGGGTTCTCTGAATAGTGGTGCCCGGACTCGGACTAACGCCAGAGGCGTTGAACAGCGCGCTTGTCGCGCTGGCCCCGAAGGGGTGAGCCGCCGTGCGGCGAATAATCGAACGGAGTTCGATGGAGAGTCCGCTCGCGGAAAAGCAAAAACCCAGCCATAGGCTGGGTTCTCTGAATAGTGGTGCCCGGACTCGGAATCGAACCAAGGACACGGGGATTTTCAATCCCCTGCTCTACCGACTGAGCTATCCGGGCAACGGGGCGCATTAAACCGTAATCCGTACGCTCCGTCAATCAAATTTCTCGATTTATCTACCGGTTGCTTAACTTTGCGGCAATTCTGCGTCTGAGCGCGCTATTCTGCGGGAAATTACATCATGCCGTTATCGCCTTCGCGGTTCTTCCAGCCGCTGGTCACTGAGATCGCGTGGCGAAGTCCGGAGATCGCGTAGTCGCCGACGACGTCTTCGTCATCGCGCGGCGAGCTGATGGTAATTTCCGCGTCGACGCCGTGACGGTATGCGCCGTGGTGGCTAAAGATGGTGCCGATAAAACATTTATCATTCAGCCAGACCGGAATATAGGCGACGGTTTCATAAATATAGTTAGACGCCACGCCGCTATAGTAACTTTCCGCATCGTCGGCCGACGTGCCCGGAGGAATAGGGCAGATTGGGGCTTCGCCGTCGCTCTGCGGCTTATCCTTAAGCAGGCTGCTCTGCATCACCTCCAGCGACTTCAGCAGATCCGTTTTTTCCCCGTCGCTTAACGCGGGCGTCAGCGGCTGGCCTTTTTCCGGCGAGCGGATGTCATTGAGAGTGTAGCGATAGCGGATCGTCACCGCGGGCGCGCTACTGCCCGAGGGGGCAAACGGACGCAATAAATAGAGATTATCTTCGCCAAACTGACCGTTGTACCAGAGGGCATAAACCTGGCCATTAATGCGTACCCACTGGCTCCACTGGTTGGCGCCGCGGCCGTTAAGGGAAAAAAGCGCGCCGGGAACCCCTGCGTCAAAATCATCGCCGTTGCCGCTATCGTCGCTGTTGACCGTTTCGAAAGCGTCGTCGTTGCGTTTTAAGACTCCGGTATAGCTAAAGAGTCCGGTGCCGCCGACGTAGCTATCGATAATTAAATCGCGTCTGCCGTCACCGTCGAGATCCACCAGGGTGAAGCTGACTTTGCCGTTTTCGGAGTCGGCGCTGATATCAGACTGGAGAAACGCCTGCCACTCATCATCGCTGATATCGGCGGAAGGTTTGCTCGTCGAGACCAGAGAGTCGTCCGCGTAGGTCAGCGTAAAATGGCTGACCTTGCCGCCGAGGGGAAACTGTTCGGCGATCTTATTCAGATCCAGTTCAGGGTTGACCTTCTGCTCTTTTAACACGGCGTTATACAGCGCTTTCAGCGCATTATTATCGGCTTCTTTTTGCTGCCTGGGGATAACCTGACTGACGAAAGTGGGCAGCATCCATGCGCCGCCGGGGGCGATTTCCCGGCAGTCGCCGGTGGTGTATTTCAGGCTCTGAACAAAGGTCCGGCCGTCCCACACGCGCTCTTCTCCGCTGATGCAGTCGGCAATACCGCGGCCCTTGTTGAAAAAGGTAAGCACGCCATCGCCATAGCTGGAGGCGTCGGTAGCGATCAGCTGAGGCTGAGTCATAAATGCTTTGTCGACCACCCATATGGCGTAGCCGTCGTTGTAGGCCGCGCGCCAGCAAAGGGCCTGAATCAAGGTGTGGTTTTTATCCAGCGGGGTGGCGGTGAGCTGACGCTCGGAGGCCGGGATGTCGGCGTTTTGCCAGTCGTCGCAATGGCTGTTAAGCACGGGGGTTAGCTGCGGAAGAAGCTTCTGCCGCTGTTTTGCCGTCAGCGTCGCGGCAGCGGCATTGTTAATGACCGGCGCGGCGATGATTTCCGGCGCGGGCGCCGCCGGCAAAACGTTGTCATCGCCGGCATCTCCTTGACGCATCAGCGCATCGGCGGTGCCCAGGCGCTGCTGGAACTCATCCATTTTCAGAAATGCGGCGCTGCTGCCTGCGCTGGACAGCACCTTGCGCTCGCCGTTAATCGCCAGCTCAATTTTGCCGTTATGCTCCAGGGCCTGAATCAGGGCCGACGTCTGGCTATCATCAAAGCGAAAATGGCTCTCGTCGACGGCTTCGAGGGCGCCGTTGTCGCGATCGTCGATGAACAGAGTGACCGTGGCGTCGGGCGGAATATCGCGTTCGGTTTGCGCGAAGGTCGCAACGGCGACGACGTGCTGCGCCGCGCCCGCATTGCGGGTCAGCAGAACGCTGACTTCGCCCATGGTGACGCCATAGCCTGCGGCCCGGCAGGTGCCGGTGTTGTCGCAGGCGAGCTCCCAGTCTTTATGCGCGAAAGAGAAACCTTGCGGAGAGGCTGCCAGAAGCGGTGTCGAACACAGCCCCATAATGGCAGCCCAAAGAAGAGAGCGCATATCAAACCCTGTCAGCATATCGATGAGTGGGGAATTATATGCGCGATGAATCGGTTAAGATATCGGAATCAGGTCAGCGCACCGCCCATCCGGCACTGGGCAAAACGCAAAATATCTTCTGCCAGGCGACGTGCGGTATCGACGTCAGTCTGGCTACGTTTGATCAGCAGGCGGCTCAGGCAACCTTCGATGATCAGCTCCATCTGCTTCGCGACCATCGCCGGATCGTCAACCTCCAGCTGGCTAAGCAGTTCGTGAGTATAGGCCAGAGAAGCCTGCTTCTGCTGCTCGGCCAACTGATGGATCGGGTGCTGAGCGTCCGGGTAAAAAGTACAGGCGGCGATAAACAGGCAGCCGGGATAACGATGGTTGCTAACGCAGGTGGTCAGCGCGGCGTAGCGGGCCAGCAGTTTCTGCTCTGCGCTTAGCGACTCGTCGAGTAAAAGCTGACGGCGCCAGGCATCGACCTGATGGCTAAGATGGCGAAGCGCGTCATACAGCAGCGCCTCGCGATCGGGCCAGAAACGTTTGAGGTCATTGAGCGGGTAAGCCACGCGCTCGGCGACCATTTCCAGCGTGGTGTTAGCGATACCCTCGATTTCGAGGATTTGGATGGCTTCACCCAGGACTTCTTCACGTTGCACGGTCTTCTCCTCCATTTTCCCTTCTAAAGTGTCGCTCACGGTTATCGATCGCGCAAATGGGCGCTGAATGCCGCGGCATCCATAAACCCGGTGACACGCTGCGCGGGCTGCTCCTCGCCCTGTTCGTTGAAGAACAGAATCGTGGGGAGGCCAAGCACCCTGAGGTGCTTCAGCAGCGCCGCGTCTTGTGCGCTATTTTTCGTGACATCCACTTGTAGCAGAACGGTATCTTTCAGGGCCTGTTGAACCTCAGGTGAGGTAAAGGTGTATTTCTCGAACTCTTTGCAGGCCACGCACCAGTCGGCGTAAAGATCGAGCATCACCGGTTTGCCTTTCGCCTGCGCCAGCGCCTGATTGAGCTCATCGACGCTATGGATACGGGTAAACTGGAGATGGGATTGCCGTTGCACGACCGGTGCATCGAAAGCCCAGTCCTGCAGCGGACGGGCGCTGACCAGCGCGGCGCCGAGCATGGCGATTTGTACGAGACGCAGCCAGGGGCGCGTGCCGCCCAGCGAGGTGATAAACGCCCAGCTAAAAAAGGCGACGCCAAGTAGCGACCAAAGCCGCAGGCCCCACAGGTCTCCCAGGATGCGTTCCAGTAAAAATACCGGCAGCGCGAGGATCACGAAGCCAAAGGCGGTTTTCACGTGAGCCATCCACGGGCCGCTTTTCGGCAGGAGGCGGTTGCCAAATACGGTCACCAGGATCAGCGGCAGCCCCATTCCGAGCGCGTAGAGGTACAGGGTTCCACCGCCCAGCCACAGATTACCGCTCTGGGCGATATACAGCAGAATGGCGCTCAGCGGCGCGGTGGTACAGGGCGAGCAGATTAATCCGGCAATTGCCCCCATGGCGAATACGCCGCCGGGTGAACCGCCCTGGCGTTTATTGCTCATCAGCGTCAGACGCGTTTGCAGCGACGAAGGCAGCTGGAGCGTAAACAGACCAAACATCGACAGTGCCAGCAGGATAAACACGACCGACAGGCCGATCAGCACATAAGGGTGTTGCAGCGCTGCCTGGAACTGCAGGCCCGCAGCGGCGACGACCAGACCCAGCGCGGTGTAGGTTAACGCCATTCCCTGAACGTAGATAAAGGCCAGCAGCAGCGCGCGGGCGGTGGAGAGGCGTTTTTGACCGCCCAGCACGATGCCGGAAATCAGCGGATACATCGGCAGAACGCAGGGGGTAAAGGCGATGCCGATACCAATTAATAGCGCCCAAAGCGCGCTAAAGGGGAGATCGGCGCTGTGGTTGTCCGCGACGGGAGAAGGAAGGTCGGACGGCGACTCGACCGGCAGCGCCGGGCGCGTTTCCAGCGGCAGCGGCGGGTTCAGCCTGGGTTGCCCGGCGTGCGCATCGTTACTGGAGCGCGCCAGCGCTTTGCCAAGCGGCACGATTTTGGTTTCTGGCGGATAGCAAAAACCCGCATCCGCGCAGCCCTGCCAGGTGACGGTAAGGGTTGCGCCAGCGGCGGCGTGCGTCAGAGTGACCGGGACGGTCAGGCGCTGGCGGTAAATTTCACTTTTACCGTAAAACTCGTCCTCATGCCATTCGCCTGACGGCAGCGAGGGGTCGATAAACGTCGCATCGGCGGAGGTCAGCTTAATCTGTTTGCGGTAAAGATAGTAACCCTCCTTGATTTGCCAGGTCAGATTGAGA
>PVLC010011281.1:0-28077 GCA_004027655.1 Graphiurus murinus
AAAAAAAAAAAAAAAAAAAAAAAAAGAAATATGAAAGGAAGCCAAGCTGGGTAGTGCAAGTCTATAATTCCAGTACTTGGGAGACTGAGACAGGAGGATTGCAGGTTCAAGGACAGCCCCAGCCACTTAGTGAGGTCCTCTGCAACTTAGTGAGACCCTGTTTCAAAATAAAAAAGTAAAAAATGGGGCTAGGGGAGTGTAGCTTAGCGGTAGAATGCCCCTGGGTTCAATCCCCGTTACCAAAAATTAAAAAAAGGAAAATAAAAGTGAAGTAAAAGGAAGAGAATCCTTCCAATGTGAACAAAATGGCAGAATTGGCACCCCCAAAAACCTGATTTCATAGAACCATTAAAACAAACAAACAAACAAAAATACCCAACCCTGATCTGTCAGAACCAACTTGGTCAGAATGCTGAAAAGTAGTCAAATGTGTACAACAACCAAGAGAACACTGAATTAAGAGAAAGGTATCTTTAAAATGCTACAAACCCGTTTTGGTGTTTGAATTTACCCTTGCTTCATTTCCCTTAGCTCAAAACTAGTCTTGAAGATAGAAGCCCTGTTCTCAGTATGGAACCCTGGACTCTAATTCCAGAGGGAACACAGTAAAAACCATATTCACAAATGACTGCAGTTGTCTATTCTAACCTGAGGACTACCTGAAGGATCAATGCAAAGCACTCATCTCTGTTTTGCCTAAATTGAAACTTACTCAGGGTGCAAACATAATGGGCATTGCTTGAAAATGTGGTAAGTGATGAAAAAGCCTAAAACCATGTAGGGCAAAAGATAATGGTGTAGGCATACAATAAACCCCCTGAAGCCAAGTGTACTGATGCAAGCCTGTAATCCCAGTACTTGGAAGGCTGAGACAGGAAAATTATAGGTTCAAGACTAGCCTCAGCAATGTAGTGAGACTCTTAGCAACCTAGTGAGATACTATTTCAAAACGAAAAATTTTTTAAAAAAAGGAACCGGTAGGGGGGAGTGGTGTAGCTCAGAGAATAATCAAGAACAACAAACTCCAGGGAAGAAAAAGAGAATCTGATTTGCAGAGTTATCACATTATGATACTTAAATGTTCAGTTTTCAACAATAAATTCACAAAGCATGCAAAGAAACAGGAAAGTATGGCCCATTCAAAAGAAAAACTTAGCAAGGTGTGGTGGTGTATGCCTGTAATCCTAGTACTTGGGAGACTGAGACAGGATGACTGCAGATTCAAGGCCAGCCTCAGCAACTTAGTGAGAACCTGCTTTCAAGTAAGTAAGAAATAAAAAGGGCTGGGACTATAACCCAGAGGTAGAATGCCCCTGGGTTGAAGCCCCAGTACAAAAAAAAAAAAAAAAAAAGAAACTGTCTCTAAACCAAGACATTGGACTTTTATCTTAGTCCTTTTGTGCTTCCATACCATAGCATAAACTAGGTTGTTTATACATTTATGTATGTATGTATGTGTTTATCGTGGTACTGTTGTGGGATAACCCGGTCCCACACGTGGGTCCTTGGCATCCATGATAAAAATAATTTTAACATGTGCCATTTAGGAACAAAATGTAGGAATTTATTTAGGAAAAATAAGGGAAAGGGGAGAAAAACAGGTGAGCGGACATCTTCCTGTCCAGGTGCGCTCCCCAGGTCCTAAGAGAGAGAGGCGTGGTTAACTCCTTCCTTTATAGGCTTTTAAGAGGGCTGGGCACAGAAGAGGTCTGGACTTCCTCCTTCTTCAGGTATTGGTGGGCGCAAATTGAGTAGGTGGTCCAAATTGAGTCCTTCCTCTTTCTCAGGTTTCAAGATGAATCTGCCCTTGGCTGTAAATTTCCAGTGTCCTTTGTCCTGGCTCTTAGGTGGAGGGCAGGGCCTAAGGAACTTCCAAAGGTGGAATGGAGCCTGCTGCGCTTCAGTTTTAGGTGTTTATATTAAAGTGATATCTGTATTTTTCTTTTCCATTTGTCTCCTTCCTGCCTAATTATTTCTTCTATCCTACATCAGTACTAGTGATTGAATCCAGGGTCATACTACAACTCTGAGCTATACCCTCAGCCCTATTTTATTTTTATTTTGAAACAGGGTCTCACTAAATTGCCTCACTAAGTTGCTGAGCCTGTCCTCGAAACTGCAATCCCTCCTGTCTCAGCCTCTCAAGTACTGAGGATTACAGGCGTGTGCCACCATGCCTGGCTTAGACTAGGCTATTTATAAAAAACAGAAACTTCTCTCAGTTCTATAGGCTGAGATATCCAAGGTCAAGGCACTGAAGGTTTGATGCCTTGTAAGGACCAGGCCTCTGCTTACAAAATGGTGTCTTATTGCTCAATCTTTCAGAAATGCTTTGTACTCACACAGCAGAAGGTCAGAGGAGTGAACTCATTATCTCAAGCCCTTTTAATAAGGGTCCTAATCCCACTCCTGAGGGCTTCTGACTTAATCACCTCTAAAGGTGCCCCACCTTTGATATTATTATATAGACAATTAAGTTTCAATATATGAAATTTGAGGGAAATATCATCATTAATGCTCATAGCATTGAGCTTTTGCTTCTCTCCCCCATTCATGTCCTTCTTGAATACAAAATATATCCATTACATCCCAATAGCCTCAAAATATCTTTACTGGTTGCAATATCAACTTTGAAGTCTAAGTTTTAAGTTTCATTTAGATATTGTCTTTGGGATTAATACCCAGCACTGCAAAAAAAAAATGTATTTGTAAATCAGATCTGGGTGGGACTCAAGGTATGATTTGTCCTGAGGCAAATTCACCTCTAGCTGGGCACCTATGAAATCAAACAAGTTATATGTTCCCAATGATAAAATAGGCATAGGCAACATAAGAATTCACTACACTCAGACACAAAAGGAAAAACATGAAATATCTAGGAGAGGCTGATTCATACAGAACATAAATTAGAGTTTCTGGTGGAAGGGGAAATGTAGAGTTATTGCTTTATGTGGATATAGTTTCTGTTTGAAGTGAGGAAAAATCTTGGAAATATTGGTGATGGTTGCACAATTTCATAAATGTAATTAATACCACTTAATTATAAACTTAAAATGGTTAAAATGATACAAGATTTGAACTAAACATTTATGAAAAGGAAACTCCTTCAGGCAAAAGGAATATAATAGAAGTGCAATTTGTGCCACAATAGCACAAAGGGTGGAAGAAGAGAAATAGAAGTATACTAGTTTAAATGTCAATGATAAAATATTTATAAGAAGATACATTGTGATAAGTTAATTACATATAATGTAAACCATAAAGCCACTAAAGTAAAAACTTATAACTAATAACACAATAAAGGAAATAAAAACTATCATAAAATAATCAATTAATTGAAAAGAAGATAGAAAAGAAGAAAAAGACTACCAAAAAAAACCCCAAAACAGATGGGAAAAATAGAAAACACAGAGTGAAATGGTAGACTTAAATCCAATCATATCAATAATCACATTAAATATAAGTTTTTAAAATCCTAATTAGCCAAGTGCGGTGGCACATGCTTGTAATCCCAGTACTTGAGAGGCGGAGACAGGAAGATTGAAGATTCCCAGTTAGCCTCCACAACTTAGTGAGCCCCCATTTCAAAAAAAAGAATCAAAATGAATAAAATAGGCCTGGGGGTATAGCTCAAAGTAGAAGGCCCCTAGGTTCCATTCCCTGTAAAACACACACACACACACACACACACACACACACACACACACACACACACACACAAATCCTAGTCAAAGGCAGATATTTTCAGGATGAATAAAAATGAATACCCACCTATAAGAAACCACTTGAAATTAAAAAGACACACATAGGGTAAAATAATAAGGGTGGATAAAATATATTCTATTGTAATAATAACAAAAGGAGGCTGGGTGTGATGGCTCATGATGGTGATTTTAGAAGACTGAGACAGGAGGATGACAGGTTTGAGGCCAGTCTCAGTAACTTAGTGAAACTCTCCTCAACTTAGAGAGACCTTGTTTCCAAATAAAAAATAAAAAGGGCTGGGGGTGTACCTTGGATGTAGAGTACCCCTGGGTTCAATTCCCAGTACCAAATAATAATAACAACAACCAAAGAAGCCTGGAGTAGTTATATTACTATCATGCAAAATAGATAAAAAAAATACTACCAGAGATTAAAAAGATCATTTCACAAATGAAAAAGGGACACTTCAACAATGGAGCTTAAGATACATGAATCAAAAACTGTTAGACTTGAAAAGAAAAATAAACAACTTCATAATTATATTCAGAAATTTCAATATTACTTAATGAATAATGGAATAAGTGGATAGAAAATCAGTAAACATACAGAAGACTGGAATAAAGCACCTTTGACCTATTTGACATTTATAAAATACTGCCCCAATCACAGCAGAAAATCTTTAAAAAAATGCACACAGAACAGTAATCAAAATATGACATTCTGTTAGCCGGGGGTGGTGGCGCACGCTTGTAATCCCAGCATTCGGGAGGCTGAGACCGGAGGATCCGGGTTTGCGGCCAGCCTCAGCTACCTAGTGAGGCACTCCGCAACTTAGTGAGACTCGGTTTCAAAATAAAGAATAAAAAATAGGGCTGGGGATGTAGCTCAGAGGTAGAATGCCCCTGAGTTCAATCCCCAATACTGCAAAAAAAAAAAAAAAAAAAGACATTCTGTTATAAAACGAGTCTCAATAAAGACAAATATAACTTACTTTTTTTTAAAGCTCCAGAAGTGTGCCATGTGCTTTACTTATTTATTTTTTTTTACTTTAAAAAAACACCTACTAATCTCAGTAAAGTTTAAAAGCATTAAAAAAGCCAGGCATGATGTCACACACCTGTAATCCTAGTACTTGTGAGGCCAGGACAAGAGAATTGCAGTTCAAGGCCAGCTTCAGTGACTTAACAAGATCTTTAGAAACTCATCGAGACCCTGTTTCAAAATTTTAAAAAAAATGAAATAGGGCTGGGGGTGTAGTTCAGAGACAGAATGCCACTGGCTTCAATCCCCAGTCCTACTAAAAAAAAAGTATTAAAAACACACAACGTGTGTTCTCTGATACAATAGAATTAAGCTAGAAATCAATAACAGAAAGAATAGAAAGTTCTCAAATGTTTCAAAATCAGAGAAGATGCTTGTAAGTAACCTATATGTCAGTTACGTTTGGTGGTGTACACATGTAATCCCAGTACTTGGGAAACTGAGACAGGAGGATCACAGGTTCGAGGCTAGCCTCAGCAACTTAGTGAGACCCTGTTTCAAAAAAAAAATAGGGCTGGGGGATGTAGCTCAGAGATAGACTGTCCCTGGGTCCAATCCTCAGTACACACACATAAGAGTAAATAAATAAATAAATAAGCAAACAAATTAACTAACTATATGTCAAAGAAGACATCAGAAGGGAAATTTGAGTACTTTGGAGGCTGAGACCAGAGGATATCCGGGTTCATGGCCAGCCTCAGCTACTTAGTGAGGCCCTCCTCAACTTAGTGAGATCCTGTTTCAAAATAAAGAATAAAAAATAAGGCTGAGGGTGTAGCTTGGAGGTAGAATGCCTCTGGGTTCAATCCCCAGTACCGCAAAAAAAAAAAAAAAAGGGAAATTTGAAAGCATTTTGAACTGAACAGAAATGAAACACAGCACGCCATAATTATGAGGTGAATATAAATCAGTGACAGAAGATTCTAGCATTATTGTTGGGCCTCGCCACAGCAGGCCTGGCACTGAGCTCCAAGGCAAAGTCTTCTGCTAGCTTTTGTGCCCTGCTCCTCAGCAGGTGGTCGTGCTCTCCTCTGTTGGGGTGGGGGTTGGGACAGGAGTGGTAGAAGCAGTCACTTGGCTGACTGGCAAACACAGATCCAGCAGCTCAGTGTGCTGGTACGTGCCTGGATTAGAGGTCTGGGGCTTTGCCCAGCACTGAGTTTCACTACGGTAGGCTTTGTACTGGGTTTCAGTTCTAAGGCCTGGACTTAATTCCTTCTCCCTCCTCCAAGAAGGAGGTACCTCTCTCCATGATGCTTAGAGTTGGGGAAAGTTGATAAAGACAACTCTTTCCTTCCTGTCTTTATGAATGTATCTTTTCTTATTAGTATACTAAAACCAGGCACTGTGTTATCTTACCTGGCTTCCATAGCTCTTGCAAACCTACTCTGGCTTATGAATTGCTGTACAACTTGGTGTGCCCATGGGGGAGATGATAATTGGAAGATCTCATTCAGCTACCATATTAATCTGCCTCCCTGGAAATTTCAATTTTGTCTGATTTTGCTTCAGATATTTTGAGGGTTGGTTTTGTTTTGTTTTGTTTTTTGCGGTACTAGGGATTGAACTCAGGGGCGTTCTACCTCCGAGCTATACCCCCAGCCCTGTTTTTTTTTTTTTATTCTTTATTTTGAAACCGGGTCTCACTAAGTTGCGGAGTGCCTCACTAGGTAGCTGAGACTGGCCTCGAACCTGGATCCTCCGGTCTCAGACTCCCGAATGCTGGGATTACAAGCGTGCACCACCACGCCCGGCTGAGGGTTGGTTTTTAGGTAAACATATGTTTATAATTTGTGAATCTTGATGAATCAATACATAATATCCTTGTTTATATCTTGTAATAATGCTTTGCCATTTATTTTTTCCAGCTTTATTGAGATAAAGTTGACAATTAAAATTATATAAATTTAAGATATACAACTTCATAGTGTTATATATGTATGTATACATTGAAATATTCACCACAATCGAGCCAATTAGCACATCCATCACCCTATATAGTTATCATTTTCTTGTGTGATTGGTGTTAGTCAGTTTTTCATCACTGTGACAAAATACCTGAGAAAGTCAACTTAGAGGAAGGAAGATTTATTTTGTTTCATGGTTTCAGAAGTTTCAGTTACATGGTCACCTGGCTCCATTGCTTTGGGCCTGTGGTGAGGTGGAGCATCATGGCAGAAGGACATGTCAGCGCAAAACTACTCACCTGATGGTGGCCAGAAAGCTAGGGGAAATAGGAACAAGATATCACCTTTAAGGGTACTCTCCCAGTAAGGACCTAGTTCTTTCAACTAGGCCCCACATACTAAAGTTTCCTCCACCTCCCAATAGTGTCACTAGCTGGGGACCAAGTCTTCAACACATGAGCTTTTGTGGACATTCCAGATTCAAACCATAACACCAAGATTATATAAGATCTACCCTCTAAACCAGGTGTGGTGGTGCACACCTGCAATCCCAGTACTTGGGATGCTGAGACAGGAGGATGGCAGGTTTGAGGTCAGCCTCAGCAATGTAGTGAGAGTCTCAGCAATTTAGTGAGACCCTGTTTCAAAACAAAAAATAGGGCTGAGAGTGCAGCTCAGAGATAGAATGCTCCTGGCTTCAAACCCCAGTACCACATAAAAACACATACACACATAAAAATCTGTCCTCTTAGAAAATTTCAAGGATACAATATTCACAATGTTGTTGGTTAGATCTCCACAACTTATTAAACTTGCATAATTGAAGCCTTCTACACCTTAATCAACATTTCATTTCTTCTCCCTTACCCTCTTGTAATCACCATTCTAATCTCTGTTTCTATATACAGTGAGATCATGCAGGATTTGTTTTCCTCCATTTGGTTTCTTCCACTTACCCCATCTTCTAGGTTCGTTCATATCCTCACAAATGGCAGGATTTTCTTCCTTTTTAGGTCTGAATAATATTCATTACATACACATAAATACAGGCCACAATTTTATCCATTCATCTGTCTATAGACATTTAGATTGTTTCCATATTTTGACTATTGTGACTAGCGCTGCAATGAACATGTCTCAAAGTTGGGGTGCTCTTTCAACTGTATGTCTAAGCTCACAGTACCCTCATGGTCAGGTTATGATGAGGGCCCTCTCATAGGTTGCAGACTGCTGAATTCTCCCTGTATCCTCATACAGCAGAAAGAACCAGAACTCTTTGGATTCTATTCTATAAGGGCATTAATCCCAGGCATGAAGACACTATTTTCATGAGCTATCTTCCAGAGGTACCTCATTACCATCACAGTGAGGTGGTTAAGGATTTCATATGAATCTTGGGGAGATACGAACATCCAGTCCATAATAATGAAGAAGTTCTCATCTGTTTGCTAATGTATTTTACTGTATGGTTACATCATAATTTAATTACTTAGTCTCCTTTTGAACTTTTGTTTCTGAAATTTTGCTGTAACAAATATTCTTGTGCATATATTTTAAGCACATGTATTTCTATATAATATGCATCTAAAGTAGATTTTTTTAGATCTGTACCTGAATTATTCTATATCTGAATTATTAATAGATATTGTCAAATTGTCCTCCCATAAGGTTATACTTAAGTGGGCATGGTGATGCATGCCTATGAGCCTAGTACTTGGGAGGCTGAGAAAGGAGGATTTCAGGTTTGAGGCCAGCCTCAACAACTTAGCAAGACCCTCAGCAACTTAGTGAGACCCTGTTTCAAAAAAATGGCTGAGAGTGGAACTCAGAGGTAGAACTCCCTTTGGGTTTAGCACCCCCTAAAAAAAAGGTTTCAGTACCCATTCCAAGTGTGTATGAGTGTTCATTTTCTATACCTTTTGCAATATTTGGTATCATCAGTCTTTATATTTGAAGTTCTGAAATGACTGCCCAATACACGTCAGTTTCCAAAACCATTTTTTCAATTAAAGTTAGTATGGATCCATGTAGAAATGGTTAACTCCAGTGTTGGGGCAAGGAAAATACAAGAAGAGCTTGGATACCTGAAAGTGCCAGCAAATAGAGATGGAGAAACAAGGACATTTCAAAGGGACAGAGAGGTCAACCTGGAGGAGTTCCTAATGGCCAGAGGCCAAAAAACCTGAGCAATAAAGTAATACTGGAGTTAGGTTATAAGCCATAGAATAAACATCCATGAGTTCATGCTGATAAATGGAAGATTTGTCATCTTCCTTACAGAAGAATTTCAATTAATATAGAATTAAATAGGAAATCACTGCTATAGTCTGAATGTGTTCTACATAATGCATGTCAAATTTATCAATATGCTAGTATTAAGAGTTGTGGTCTTTAGGAGGTGATTAATAAGGGTGGAATCACCAGAAATGCTATTATTGACCTTAGAAAAGAGGCGTGAGGTAGTTATCGCCTCCCTTTTGTACTCTTCAATCTTCTGTATTTTCTGCCAAGAGAAGACAAAGCATTCTGTCCCTCTGGAAGGTACAGCAATAAGGCACAAGACATCTTGGAAACAGAGAGCAGCACTTACCAGAAATCAAAGCTTCCAGTGCCTTGATCTTGGACTTATCAGACTCCAGACTGTGAGAAATAAGTTTCTCTTCTTTATGAATTACCTAGTATCAGGTATTGTGTTTTAGCAGCACAGACTAAGACAATTGTCATCATGTGAATAGTAATTTTTGCCATCAAGAACCATTGATGAAAGCTAAAATAAGTGGGCAAGAATTTTAATGGTCTCAATGCATCTTCTAGAAGATATTTAATAATTGTGAAGAGGGTTATAGTGAAGAAAACCCAACAAACACTGAATTAAACAAATGACCAACATTGTGCATCTCCTGATATGTCACACAAAAAGAAGACACAAGATCATTTCTACGGTATTCTTAATAAATTCAAAATCTCAGTCTAGTTATGAGAAAACACCTGACAAAACTCCAGTTAGGAAAATTTACAAAACAACCAGTACTCTTCAACACTGTCATGATCATTAATGACAAAGACTGAGAACTGTCACAAATAGAAACAAAAGGAGACCTGACAACAAATGCAATGAAGGGGCCTGGATTTGATCCTAGATCAGAAAAGGACATTCCAAAAAGCAACTGGCAAAATTCAAACGAAGTCTTTATTAGTTAATAGAGCTGCACCAATATTATTTTCCTGGTTTTGATAATTGTACTGTAATTAAGTATGATATTGACATAATAAAAAACTGTGTGAAGGATATATGGAAACTGTGTGTGTGTGTATGTGTGGTGCTGGGGATTGAACCCAGTGGCCTTAAGCCTCTGAGATACTCCCCTAGCACTATTTTTGCAACTTTTCTATAAATCTAAAAAGCTTTTTAAAAGAGAGCTTGTTTTCCTACTTTGCATTATTACTCCAATTATTTGTGTTTGTTGGTCACATATTTTTTCTATTTTCTTTTACTCACTTTTAAATTGTAGTATTGATTTTGTAAATAGTAGTCCTCTGTTATTAGTGGTTTTACTTTCCATGGTTTCAGTTACCTGTGGTCAATCATGGTCTAAAAAGATTAAGTGGAAAATCCCAAATAATTTTGTTTGTGTGTGGTGCTGCATATCAAACCCACAGCCTCATGCATACTAGGTAAGTGCTCTGCCAGTGAGCCACATCTGCATTTATAAGATAAATTTTAAGTGACACTGTTTTGAGCAGTGTTATAAAATCTCATGCTGTTCTACTCCATCCTGCCCAATCCCACCCAGGATGTGAATTATCCCTTTGGTCACACATGCATACACTGTACGTGTTACCTGCCAGTTATTCACTTAGTAGTGGTCTTGGTTATCAGACCAACTGCCTTAGTATCACAATGCTTGTGTTCAAGTAGTTCTTATTTTACTTAATGATAACCCCAAAGTGCAAAAGTAGTGATGCAAAGGAGGCACCAGGGCGTAAAACACAGAAGGAACAATTACCTTCAATACTATGTGGCAACACTGCAGGTCATATAAGGAAAAAAAACCCCAAAACAAAACAGTATATAGGGTTTGGAACTATCCAGTCTCAGACATTCACTACAGGTCTTGAAATGTACCTCCTGACAATAAGGGTTGACTATCTTACTAAAAAATTATACACATTTTATGTTAAGGATATTAGCTCCCTGAATTTTCGTATTCCTTTTGGTTTATTTATGGTGGGTTTGTGTATGTATATGTATACAGATATTTTTACCTAGTGATTTCTGCTCACCTATGGGCAGAAAAAAGGGACTAGCAAAGTGACTTTAACTTTTTAAATTAATCAGTAGGTGTACTAGTTAATGGAAATGATTCGCTCCAATTTTTTCCTCCATTAAAATTACATTTATTTTAAAATGTAGATACAATAACATTAATCCTTTTTGGTGTACAACTCTTTGAGTTTGACAAATGCATACACTCAACTACAATGAAGATATAGAAAATTTCCATTATTAAAACAAATCCCTTGGGATACCACTTTGTATTCAAGGAGTACCTCAGCTTTCTTATGATATCCCAGTTTTTTCCTCCATTCTGATTATTTTGTCTTTGCCAGAAAACATACAAATGGAATCAAACAGTAAATAGCTTTTTTATGGTACTGGGGACTGAGCCCAGGGCCTCTCTACCACTGAGCTATATTCCCAGTCCTTTTTATTTTTTATTTTGAGACGGGGTCTTGCTAAGTTTCCCAGGCTGGCCTCTAACTTGCAAACCCCCTACTTCAGCCTCCTGAGTCACTAGGATTACAATCATGTGCCAGTCAAACTGGCTAACAAGTAGCCTTTTGAGTTTGTATTCTTCTACTTAGCAAAAAGCTTTTAAGATTCATCCAAGTTGTTGCTTATATGGTTCATTAGTTTTTATTGCTGAGTAGAATTGTGTTGTGTGGGTATACCACAGTTTCTGTATCTATGCACCAACTGAAAGGTATCCTTCATATTTATTTTCCTCTATTGTTAGTGGTCTGTAGGTCTAGTAAATGGTAGAGGTGAAATTTTCCACCCAACAGGAAGCAGTTCCTTCTGGGAAGTACAGATAAGAAGTATGTCCCTGGATAACATATGCAAGAGGTATACTAAGACAATTTACTCCTTGCTCATTGAACTATATTTAAAATTGGAGAGTTAATCCTAAGTGAAGAGTATATAAAAGGAGTTTGTCCTGAGTATAGTCAGATATGATATCCTCAGAGCAGGTCTGACAGGTGTTCTGGAAGCCCAGTCATTGTAAGAGCATTTTAAAAGTTTAATTTAAAAATACTAAAAAAACATAAAAATCACTCTAAATCACACCACTTTAAAATATTTACAAAGTGAAACAAACTTCCAGCCTATGGTTTGCAATTTGGTACCCATATTTCCCAGTTTTTTCCTAAATTTGTTTTGAAATACCTATATACTATACATATATGAGTGTTTTTGCTTAAAATTGTTAATATTATATATATATATATATATTTCTGCATATCACTTTTGAACTGAATACAAAATCTTGGATATGAGCACAGGTCAGAATATATTTATAGAGTCTAATATTTTAATGACTGCATAGTAGTCTACAAAATAGGTGTGCCATAAGTTATATACCCATTTTCCTACGTGATGGAATATTTGGATAATATCCACCTTCATATTTTTCTGACAGGTTTATTGAGATATAATTCCTCTACCATATAATTCACTCACCTAAAATGTACAATTAATGGGTTTTAGTATATTTCTAATGTGCAATCACTGATACAATTTTAGAACACTTTCACTAACTTCTAAATAAATTCCATATACTTATATGATTTTAGTATACATATATATTAAGGCTTGTTTTATGATTTAGCTTATGATCTATCCTGGAGATATTTCATATGCACTTTATGTATCCTAATACTTTTGGACAGAATATTCTATACTTATTTTTTAGCACTATAATGCTATTTGAGTTATAGTATTGCTTAAGTCTTCTATTTTCTTGTTTACCATCTAATTAATCTATTATGGGGCATTAATTCTTTCTGTACACTTGTCCATTTCTCTATTTATTTCAGTTTTACTTCATGTACTTTGGGTCTCTGTTTATAGGTGCATATATGATAATAATTGTTAGATTTTTCTGAAGGATTGGCCTTTTAATCATGATCAACTCTAATTCTTTTTTCTAGTAATATTTTTTAAAATCTGTTTTGTTGTTTGCTAGATATATTTGTTTTCCTGTCCATTTACCTTTGATCTCTTTGTATCTTCCAATCTAAATTGTATCTCTGATAGCATACAATTCAACAGCATAATGTTGAATCTTATTTTTATCCCTAGTCTGACAATCTTTGTCTATTGATTATATTGTTGAATCCATTCACATCCATTGTTATTATTGATATGGGTGAATGTATGACTACCATTTTATTGTTTTGTTCTTTTGTTTCTCCATTTTTCCTTTAGCTCTCTTTTGCCTTATTTTCTAATGAGATATTTAAGTTTCTTTAATAATATTTCCATTGCTTTTTAAAAAGTTATTTATTTCCTTAGTAGCTATTCTAGGGCTAAAGATATATATTAACTTAATTCCAGTGATATATAAATATATTACTCCTATGTAAACACATTACTTCCCTTACTTTTGTGATATGATAGTTATACATATTATTTCTATATATGTTGTAAACCTCAAAAACATATATTACTTAATATAATTCTGTCTTTTAAAGTAGCTAAGAGAAGAAAGAAAAGTGAGTATATATTCACAGCTTTTTATGTTTTACTTTTTTTGGTACTGGGGATTAAAACCAGGGGTTTTCTACCTCTTATTTTGAAACAGGGTCCCACTAAGTAGCTGAGGGTCTCATGAAGGTGCTGAGCTAGCTTTGAACCTGTGATCCTCCTGTCTCAGCTTCCCAAGAACTGGGATTACAGGCATGTGTCATCATGCCTGGCTTCACAGCTTTTTAATATTAACCTTATTTCTCCTTTATTACTTTCTTCACTTGTTTATATGGATTTGTGCTACTATCGAATTAGTTCTTTAGTAAAACAGCATTATTATGTTGTTCGTGTTATAATTGGCAAACATTAAATTTTCAAAGACCAAACAATGCAACTATATACCTAATGTTTTATACAGCTCTTTTAAATTAGTTAAGAGATAAAATAAAGAGAAAATAAATTTAGATTGTCTTTTATATATTACCTTTGCACTCTTTTTTTGTATGTAGATTCAAATTACTGTTTCAGGTCACTTGCTTTCAGCTTGAATAACTTCCTTTTATATTTCCTATAAGGCTTGCTAGTAACAAATTCTGTTTTTTTTTTAGTATGTGGTAATGTTATTTTTCACTTTTATTTTATTTTATTTTTTTTTGGTACTCATTGAACCTAGGGGCACTCTACCTCTGAGCTACACCCCCAGCCCTTTTTATCTTTTGTTTTTAAACAGGGTCTTGTGAGTTTGCTGAGAATCTCATTATACTGTTTAAACTATCTTCAAACCTGAGATCCTCCTGTCTCAGCTTCTCAAGTACTGGGATTACAGGTGTGTGCCACCACACCCGGCTTCAGTTTTATTTTTGAAAAAATAATTTTATAGCATATAAGATTCTTGGTTGACAATTATTTTCTTTGAATACTTTGAATATGTTATCTCACTGCCACCATCACTATTTCTGATAAGTCAGTTGTTAGTTTTACTGTGGTTCCCTGTTAAGTGATAGTTTACTTTTATTGTGTTGCTATCAAGATTTTTTGCCTTTGTGTTTCAGTATTTTATTATGATGTGTCTGTTTATGGATTTCTTTTTGCTTATCCAACTTGGGACTTGCTGAGGTTCTGCAATGTGTATGTTAATATTTCTGAACAAACTTGAAGAATTTATACTAGTCACTATTTCTTGGAATATTTTTCTGCTCCTTTCTTTCTCTTCTTTTTTTCAAGTATATTGGAGTGTTCAATAGTGTCTCATAAATCCTATCTCTATTCAGCTTTATTCATTCTCTTTTATCTTTGTTCCTTATCCTGGATTACAGCCCCGTGAGGTAAGTAGTATTATCCTCACTTTATAGATGAGAAACTGAGATTAAGTGACTTTCCAAGTACAGTATGGTAAATGTGGCTGTGAGGTTCACAGGTCTGACCCCTAAGCTGGTACTACTTCCTCTGGATCATATTTTCTTTCTATTCTTTAGCAACAATAAGGAAACAACTAGAGGATATGATACAAGCTTCTTCTTTTCTAGAAAAGTCTTTCTTTCCATATTCCTTTAGTATTCTTCGATAGTGTTTTCCTCTTCTAAAATCCACATACTTTATATTTAATATACATTAGACATGTACTCAATGTTTATTGTTCTAAAGTCAATCACTCAATGGTATCTAGCATAAATGGCCATGAAAACACTAATATTTTGGTCTAAAATATTTCAATAGAAAAATACATGGCTTTTGGAAGACTGATAACTTAGTGGGAAAGCCTTCATTAAATATGTTGACTGACTTATGAAACTACCAACTGTTACTGTTGACAGTTGTGACATAACAGTACTTGGTGTTCAGGCTTGGAGGACTGTCCTTTTATTTACTAGATGGATAAAATTAGGGACAAGTGGGCTCTAATAAATGAATATTTCAATATTTAATATTTAATCAGTTTTTATGTTTTATATATGAGATAGTCCTGAAAAGTATGTTATCTCTAGGGGAACATCTCAAAGAAACCAGAAAATGATAAAGATTTTACAAAATCCTAAGGATTTATCATATGTTATTTATACAAAGAAAATAATGTTCTTAATACCCTTATGACTCAGGATATTGTCTATTCTATATTATCTTAATTGAAGAAAATATTTCCTATCAGTCCTCCCCAAAAGCAGAAAACCACTGTCCTAATTACTTTTTTTTTGTCTTTCAGTTAATTTCTCCTCTTCTACTCCAAACCAATTTATATCTATATATGAATCCTAGATCCAAGATTCTAATGCAAGAAAGATCATCCAGGACCCACAATCTCTATCTCTATTTATCTATCTGTGTGTGCAATACATATATTCTAGCTATCACTGATCTGCAGTAGATGATGTAATAGAAGTGGCCTGGAGTTCTGACCGTTGGTTTTTGTTCTTTCCAAACTCTATCACCAATATTTTCCCATGTAGTTTATATCCATTTACAAGATGCAATGCTTGTTGTGCTATTTCCTTATCTGAAAGAAAAAGAAGAAAATATCAATTTATATAGAGCTTAATAATTAAATTCTATTCCAAATGTAGTTTTTCCTCAGAGTTAAATGTAGGCTATAAGGTGATATCATCATTTCATTTTAATGCCTTTTCTATAATCTACAACTTATATAACTCAGCAAGATTAAATTAGTATCTAAAATAATGATAATAAAAACTCAGATGGATATTTGAGGGCATCTCCTGATTCATAGATACAGGTAAATAAACAATGATATATGCAGCATGCTAAAGGAGTCCATGCTATACCTAATTATACAAAGCCTCTCTCTTAAATACAGATTATAGTTAATATGAGAACCAAATTTTTTTCAGAATGGTAACGCAAATAAAAGGACACTTTGCTACTTTTTTCTTTCAGTGGTTGTGGGAATTCTTATTGGGATAAATAAATTTAAGAACCATATAGAAGAACCATAAACATATAGAAGTTCTGTATATGAGAATAGATATTTTACAGAAGGAATATTAAATTTATAGGTCTTGGAGCCTGGATATAAGAAAGAAAGGTGTGGATTATGGCCAGGACTCTGTGGAATTTTAAGTAGACAGTATCATTAGAGTGGACTAATTTTTGTCTCATACATTTACTGCAAGTTTTCAAATGTATAGTATAGCTGCTGTTATGATTAATAAAACAGCTATACATTTAAAAGTTCTTAGTTTATAACCCTTTTATTATGTAGTTTTCAATTAGTGGATCACATTATGTGGGGGTCCATAAATTATTTTTTAAATGCAAAAGGGGTCCTCACATTTGAAAAGACTGAAAATCACTGGTACAGAAGATCTATAAACCTTCAATGAAATAGGAAAGATAGAAGACTATGAAAACAATGGAGGGGAGTTTGACAATACTAATGTGTGAAGCCTCTTCCCTATATATAAGTTAGCAAAATATTTATAAATGACAGTTTAGGGACAATGAAAGGGGGAAATCCTACCTAGTCTCCCCCCAAAAAGATATACTGGCTGGCTTATCACAGAAGTAAAAATTTCTATATTATTCTTGCACTTGGATTAGAACACTAAAACCATAATATTAATATGCAAGTGATATTTAAAAGAATTCACTGTCATCTACTAATTATGAATTAGTAATGAATTAGTATATTAGCTTGCATTCACTTAGTTCTAAAGGGATAGGGTACAAAGGCAAGTACGTGTTTTGTGAGTAGAATACAAATTTTTAATTAATGAATAATCTAATTATAACTTAGACTACAAATACCATTGTCAGCCAAAGGAAAATAAATTTTGGTAGGGTATGAAGGAAATGCCAAGCCTGGGGAAATTGAGGATACTGGGATAAGGCAGTCATACACGCTCGACATAGAAGAGGAAGCACAGAAAGGAGAATAGAAGGACACTGTGAATATATTTTCCTTACCTTCTTCTCATGTTCTGTCAATAAATCAAAAGGCTAGTCTTCACTAGAGAGGTTAGTCTCTAGTGAACTGACTTTGCAATAGCAATTACGTGGACAAAGCTACTTACTGGGAAAGGTGATGAAAGCCTGTCCCCGCATTCTTCCAGTCATCATTTGGAATTGAATTGGAGGTCCTTTCTTCTCCTGGAACCGAGCGAACAATGAGACAAGGTCTCTTTCAGTCACCCGAGGGCTAAGGTTCTTGAGGTATAACACCTAATACAAATCAAGGATCAACAGAAATATCACATGAGGAAGGTAAAGGCAACTCTTTTCTTATGGTTAGAATTAGTTTCAGATAAAGACGGCCGATTGAACACATTCATCTACTTTTACTCTCCCCAGAAAACTCTCTAAAACTGTAGGACTTATAAAAATAAACAAAACCCAACAAAGTCAGGTAAAACAAGGCAAGAAGGAAATATCAACAATATTCTGAAAGCTGGAAAATAATCAGATGAATAGGAACCACCTAGGCACAATCCAGAAAGCCGAATATTAAACCAGCAGTGGGGGAAAGCCAAGAACCCACAACATCTCTACTTAAGGATCCTCAAAGAGTTCAGGTATTGATAGTTTCAGGTATCTCTGGAAATGGATGTGAAGGGATGGCATTATAATAAGGTTGGTAGATTGAAGCCTGTTTAATCTAATTTGATCTTTAAATATCTTTCTTCACAATATGATATTGGGTGAGGGCAACTCACCCATCCTGGTAGAATGCTGGAGGTTCATTGTTGAAAGCTGTCAAACGTCCTAACATAGTTGAAGATGTGAATACTATTTGTGAAAGCAAGGAGACTAGGAGAAAGAATGCAAACTAAATGCTAGATCCTCCTAAGCCTCTTCCACCGAGTAGTACATTGTAGCATTGTAGTCCCCCCCCCCCCAAGAAAGCATTTAGAACAGTCTCTTCTGGGGAAGCTGACAGCCCCAAGAGGAAAGATGTAAAAATATTGACCTGAGATAGGGAACATCTCCAACAAATAGCCCAGCCAGATCATCTTAAAGTAAAATTCAAAGTCCACAAGGGCCATTAATGTTCTCAGAGCTTTTTAGTCCTTCCTCATAAATATGAGCATGGGTTATCGGGCATCTGAGGCCTCTAATGTGAATGAAAACAGAACAAAAATAAAAGAAAGCAAATGGGAGAAAACAGAGACCATGAAAGGAGATTAAAAAAAAAACTTAAAAAATTGTAATAGCCTCAGAGTAATAAGACAAAATATTCTATCAATTAGGAGTTAGAATCGGAGCAGTGGCACATGCCTATAATCCCAGTACTTGGGAGACTGAAACAGGAGGATCACAGGTTCAAGGCCAGAGTGCAGTAACTTAGTGAGACCCTGTTTCAGAATAAACAATAAAATAGGGCTGGAGGTGTAGCTCAGAGGTAGAAAGCCTTTGGATTCAATCCACAGTGCCCCCACAATTAGGAATGGGATGCTATTAAAAATTTAAGAGAACATAAAAGAACTCTTATGCATGGTTGAATTTAAGTCATCAGCTTAAAGCAGATTCTTATGCCCATGGTGACCACAAAGAAAATACCTAAAGAAAACATTCAGAAGAAAATTAGAAATGAAATAAATCATGTTACTAGTAAAAATTGAAGAGGCGGAAACACTTTCAATTTCACTCTGTGAGACCAGGATTATCCTTATTCCAAAACTGAGAAAACAACAGTGTAAGTGCAGGCCAATTTCCTCGATAAACATAGTTTAAAAATCCTCAACAAACTATTTCCAAACTGAACTCAACAGCATATTAAAAATCATCTACCATGACCATGCGGTATCCTTGGGATGCAAAGATGGTTCTGCATACAAAAAAATCAATGTGATACAACATATTAACAGAATAATATATTTAAAAATCACATGATCATCTAAAGAGATGTGCACAAAACATTTAACAAAATTCAATACTGTTTCATGAAAAAATTCAACAAATTAGTAACTAAAGGAAATTATCTCAACAAAATAAAAGCTACATGAAAAATACTCACAGCTAACATCATATTTAACATGAAATACAGAAGGCTTTTCCTCTAAGATCAAGAACAAGGCAAGGATGCTCATTCTTGCCACTTCTATTCAACATGGTAGTGGAAGTTCTACTCAGAGCAATTAGGCAAAACAAATAAATAAAAAGATATGAATCTGAAAAAAATTAAAATTATCTCTGTTCACCGATGAAATGATCAACACATAAAAACACTACAGGCTCAACAAAAAGTTTAGAATAAAAGAATCAGCAAAGTGGAAAGAAACAAAATTAACTTAGAAAATCAGTTGCGTTTTTTTCTTTCTTTTGAGGTGCTGGGACCGAGCCCAGGGTTTTTGAGTGCAAGAAAGTACTCTTCCACTGAGCTTAGAGCCCAGCCCTCAGTTGTATTTCTATATAATAGTAATGAACAATACCAAGAGAAAATTAAGAAAACAATACCATTTACAAGTACAGCATCAAAAAGAATAAAATACTGAGGAATGAACTTAAGGAGATAAAAGACATGTATAATGAAAGCAAGAAAATATTTTGGAAATAAAGAAGGTATAAGTAAATGGAAAGACATCTTGTGGTCATGGAATGGAAGACTTAGTATTGTTAAAATATCATTACTACCCAAAGTTATGTACATATTCAATGCAATCTTTATTAAAGTCTCAATGCCATTTTAAACAGAAATAGAAAAAAAACCCTAAAATTCATAAAGAACCACAAATGATTTCAAATAACCCAAACAAGAGAAAAAACAAAACAAAACCAAAGGCCTCACACTCCCTAATTTCAAGATATATTATAAAACTATAATCATCAAAACAGTATGGTATTAGCATAAACATGAACATAGATCAACAGAATAGAATAAGAGTCTAGAAACTTCTGAATCTATAGTAACCTGATATTCTACAAGTATGCCCAGAACATGAAATGGGACAAATATAATCTCTTTGACAAAATGTAGAGAAACCTGAAGCCACGTGCAAAATTAGATCCTTATCTTACACCATATAAAAATCAAATAAAATGGATTAAATATTTAAATGTAAAGTCTGAAACTGTAAAATTACTAGAAAACATAGAGTAAAAGCTTAACATTAGTCTTGGCATTGATTTCAATATGACACCAAATCACATGCAAGAAAAGCAAAAACAGAAAAGTGGAATTACGTCAAATGAAAAGTTCTGTCTAGCAAAGGAAACAGTAAAAAAACAACCTATGGGATAGGAAAAAAACCATTTTCAACCCATGTATTTAATAAGGGTTTAATATCCAACATATAAAAGGGACTCCCACAACTCAATAGCAAACTAAAACAAAACCCTACAAATAACCCAAATAAAATATGGGCAAAAGACTTAAATAGACATTTCTCCAAAGAAGACACATGGTATGCTCAATATTACTAACCATCATAGAAATGCAAATCCACAATGATGTATCAACTTATGCCTATTAGGATGGTCACATCCCCAAAGCAGAAAGTAACAAGTGCTGACAAGAATATGGAGAAATTGGAATCCTTGCACATCGCTGGTGGGAATGTAAAATGATGCAGGTGCTATGAAGAACAGTATGAAAGTTTCTCCAAAAATTAAAAATATACCTATCATATAATACAATAATCTCCTTTCTGATTATTTATCCAAAAGAGTTTAAATCAGGATATCAAACAGATATGTACTCCCATGTTGATTGTTGCATTACTCAAAATAGCCAAGAGGTAAGAACAACATAAATGTTGATTGACAAATGAATGAGTAAGTTTAAAGTGGCATATACATACTATGGAATATTATTCATCCTTAAAAACAAGAAAGTCCTGTCACACGAATAAACCTTAAAAATATATGCTAAATGAAATAAGTCAGTCACAGAAAAAGTGAGGCGAGGAAACTTTCTAGCCTTGCTCCCCATCAAAGATAAAAGCATCCAGTTTCTCATCATTAAGAATGATGTTAACTATGGAGTGTTATAGATAATTTTTATCAACTTGAGGATATTCTCCTCTATTCTTAGTTTGCTGAGTATTTAATAATGGGTGAATGTTAAAATTTTATATGCTTTTTCTACATCAATCAAAATGATCATATGATTTTTCTTTAGTCTATCCATGCAGAGAATCACAATAATTGGTTTCCAAATGTTAAAGTAGCTTTGGATATCTAGAATAAATCCCAGTTGATCATAGTATATAATTATTTTTATACTCTGTTGGATTTGATTTCCTAATGTTATGAATTTTCAAAATATTTCTTTTTAAAAATTTTTATTGGTACATTGTAATCATACATCTTTGTTAGATACAAGTTGGTAAAGGCATACATGCACACCTTTCTCATTTAACCCTTCCCCAATTCCCACCCCACTCCCTCGCCTCCCTCCTTCTCAAGTACAGTTTAGACTTTCATGTTTGTGAAAGTACATCATGTGCATTAGGATATTTCCCTCCCCCCCATCACCTTCAGTTAAGTCACCTTTCCTCATCTAAGGTTTCTTTTTCTTTGTCTGGAGTCCCTCTTATGTCCCACTTTCTCTCTAGCTTCCGCATATTAGGGAGAGCATACGATTTTTGACTTTTTGTGACTGACTAATCTCACTTAACATGTTTTCCAGTTCCATCCATTTCCCTGAGAATAACATGATTTTGTTCTTCTTTATGGCTGAGTAAAATTCCATTGAGCACATATCCCATAGTTTTGTAATCCATTCATCTGTTGATGGACATCTTGGCTGGTTCCATAGTTTGGCAATTGTGAATTGTGGGCTATAAACATAGATACACATGCGTAAGTCTGATAGTTTGGTTTCCATTCCATACCAGAAGTGGTATTGCTGGATCGTATGGTAGGTTCATTCTAATTCGTCTGAGGATCCTCCATGCTGTTTTCCAAAGTGGTTGCACTAATCTGCAAACCCACCAATGTATTAGGGTTCCCACTTCTCCACACCCTTGCCAGCATTTGTTGTTGTGTTTTTAATGTCAATCAAAATATTTCAATCATGTTTTGATTTTCTTATGATATAAGCACATGATGGATATTTGTAATTTTCCTTTATTGTAATAGTTTATCTGGTCTTGGTATTAAACAAAGATTAACTCATAAAATGAGTTAGGAAGTATTTCCTTTATTTCTATTTTTTTGAAAAAGATTTTAAAGGATCTATATCACTTTATATAATTTCATTTTTACCCCACTCTTAGCATATAAATTATACTTCTTTTATGACTTTTTAATGGTTGCCTTAGAATTTGCAATATACATTTAAAGTAATACATCCACTATTAAGGGTAATATATGCATACATATACATATATATGTACACACATATATATACATATATATCTGTGTGTATGTATATCCATCCTATCCCTTACAATGTTTCTGTTAGTCATCTCATTTTATCCTAGTTATCACTTAATCATCCTACACATTGCTATTTATTGCTTTGAAACATTAGTATATAATTTTATTTTTTCCAAAGAGGATATTTTTAAGTAGAATTTTAAAATGATAAGATTTTATCTTGATGTATTCTCTCTCCTATGCTCTTCCTTTCTTTATACAGATCTGAATCCTGAATCACTGACCTCTGGAAAACATTTTTTATTGGTGACAAATGCTCAGCTTTTAATCCAAGAAATAATTATTTTTCCTTCACTTTTTTTTGTGGTACTGGGGATTGAATCCATGGACATTCTACCTCTGAGCTACACCCCCTGGCCCTTTTTTAAACTTTATGTTTTGAAACAAAGTCTTGCTAAGTTGCTGAGGCTGGTCTCAAACCTGCAATCCTCCTGTCTTAGCCTCCTAAGTACTGGGATTACAGGTGTATGCCACCATGTCTAGCTTTCCTTAACTTTTGAAGGATCATTTTTCAGGATACAGAATTCTAGGTAGTTAGGTTGTTATTATTATTATTATTATTATTTTGTCTATCAACACAAATATTTCACTCTACTCTTTTTTTGCTTGTGTGGCCTAATGAGAAATCTCATGTAATTCTTATCTTTGTTACTATATAGGTAAAGGGTTTATTTTCTCTGGCTGTTTTTAAAAGTTTTTTTTCTGGCTTTAACTTTCTATAATTTGAACATGTTACACTTCGTTATAGTTTTTTGTATTTATCCTGTTTGATGTTCTCTGAAATTTCTGAATCTGTAGTTTGTTGTCTGCCATTAATTTTGGAAAAATCTCAGCAATTACTACTTTAAATATTTGTCATCCATTTTCTCTTCTTCTTTTGGTATTCCAATAAGGCATAATACTCCTTTTAAAGTTATCACATAGTTCTTAGATAGTCTATTCCATTATTTCTAATTTTTTTCTTTGTATTTCAGCTTGGGAAGTTTCTAGTGCCATTGTTTACAAGCTTACAGATTCTTTCCACTCTCATTTCCAATCTACTGATAAGTTCATCAAATGGTTCTTTATTTCTGTTATAGTGTTTTATTGCTAGCCTCCCCTTTTGATTCTTTTTTAGTTGGAGTTTCTACCTGTCTACTTATATCAGCCATCTGCTGTTGGATGCCATCTACTTTTACTAGCAGACTCCTTATAAGAGTAATCATAGTTATTTTAAATTCTATACTTGATCATTCCAAAACCTATGTCATATCCAAGTTTGGTTCTCATGATTGTTTTGTCTCCTCAAGACTGTGGTTTTTCTCTTAGCATGCCTTGTATTTTTTGTTGTTGTTAAAAGTCAGAAGTGAATTTGATAATTCACTTCAACAGGAACTAAGCCAAACAAGCCATTAGAGTGTGGTTATATTAATCTGTCCAGGGGTTGGACTGTAGGGTTCCTGGAAGTAAAAATCATGAAAATGTCGTCTAAGATTTTAGCTGGCAGGGTTTATCGCTCCTACATTAGTCTATATTACACCTCCAGCAATTTGCCAAAGTGTCCTACCAGTTTATGGCTCCAGTGCCTTTTATTCCTATAAACAATTTGGGGATGTGATTTCCTATAATTGCCCGTCTCTCCTAGATTTCAAGGTTGTATTTTGCCTTGTGACTTCAATTATCTGATGGGTACAGAGAAATTCATTGATTTTTAGCTTGTTCAGCACTTTTTCCTTGTTGTAAGATGGACTTTCCTTGAAGTGATGACTTCCAAGCACTTGACATGTTGAGGCTGAAACCAGAAGTTTGCAACAAACTTTAAATTCAAAATTACGTTTGTGAGTTTTATCCATGTTGATTCCTGCTGTATTTCTATTTTATTCATTCTCTATTTATAGTATTCTTTTTTTGTGTGTGGTACTGGGGATTGAACTCAGGGGCATTCTACCTCCGAGCTACATCCCCAGCCCTATTTTGTATTCTTTATTTGAAACAGGGTCTCACTAAGTTGCAGAATGCCTCACTATGTAGCTGAGGCTGGCCGTAAACCTGGATCCTCCAGTCTCAGCCTCCCAAATGCTGGGATTACAAGCGTGCTCCACCACACTCGGCTCTAGTATTGGATTTTATTAATTTACCATTCTTTAGCCATTCTCCTGCTGATGAACATGTATGTTGTTTATAAACAACATTACAAGTATCCGTGTGAAATCTCCTAATGTTCATGTGCAAGAGTTTCTCTGAATAAATGTCTGGGAGTGTGAATGCTAACTTACAGTGTATGAGTATCTTTAATTTCATTAGATATTGCCATATTGTTCTTGAAAGGGTGTGCTCATTTAGATTCCCTCAACAGTATATTAGGGTTCTTATTCCATATATTCACCAATATTTGGCATCGTCGGGTCTTTAAATGTATGCCAATATCCTGCGTATTAAATGTATTAAATGATATATAACATTGTGGTTTTATTTTGCATTTTCTTGATTGCTAATGAGACTTCTTAAGTTTATTGGCCATTTATGGTTTTGCTTCTGTAAATTACCTGTTTATATCTTCCGTCCATTTTTATTGGACTTGTGTTTTCATATTGACTTGTAGGAAAGGATTTCCTTAAAATGACTCAGAAAGTACAAACTATCAAAAATATTGATAATTTGATAACATTAAAATGAAAGACTTTCAGTCAACAAAATACATCAGAAGTGATGTTAGAAAGATAAGCCACTTACTGGAAGATAAGCCACTTACTGGAAATCTATTGTAAATTGAAAATACCATTAAGTTGAAAGTGTATTTAACCTATGAGACATCATAACTTAGCAACATAGAACAGTGTGGAGTTTCAGATGTTTCCCCTTGGGATCACATGGCTGACTGGTAGCTATAGCTTCCTGTGGCTACACAGCATCATGAGAGAGTACTATACTACATATCACTACCCTGGGGAAGACATCAAAATTCAAAATTCAAGGTACAGTTTCTATTGAATGTCTATTATTTTCACACAACAAAAATAGTTGTGCCACTATAAGTTAGGAACTGCCTGTATCTAGATATGTAATAAAGACATACAAAGTGCATAGAAATGGAAGTAGCAAATTCAGGATAGTGGTTACATCTAAAGGAAAATGGAACAAATAAGGGATACATGGAAGTGTTCAAGTGTATCTATAATGCTTGACTTTTTTTAATTAAGCAAATATGGAAACTATTAAGACTTGATAAATATGGCTGGCTAGGTACACAGGCATTTGCTATATTATTCTACATAACATTTTGTATATTAGTAATATTTTAATAATAAGAATTAAAGAAAAATCAAGCTACCTTTGAACAAACATAAAAAATATATTAGAAATTTTCACTCAAAGGAAAGTACTTTAACATCCCTCATTCATGATGTCCTTTTAAAAAAAATTCAGGGACAGTCAGAAATTGGCATTATGTTTTGTTTGTTTAAATTAGACACAATAAAATAATGCTTTAGGGGTTTGCATTGTCTCATTGAATAACATGGTAATAAAGAATTTTCCATTTCAGATGTTACATATATTATAGATGTGAAATGACTGGATCAATAAAATAAGTATAATTATAAAAAATGTTAGTTACATATATACCAATTTTTCAAAGCTCAGAGGACCCATGGCACTTTGTTGCTTTGTTAACAGCAATTTAAGTCATATGGCACAGGAAAGTCAGGCGTATTATTCTGAAGAGAAAACTCAAATGGTAACTAACAATTAACCCTACTAACAGCAAGGTGGTCAATTATGTATTGACTAATTCCAGAGGCACCATAGCTACTAGTTATGGTGGTCCTCTACTACTTGATTATTAGTAGCCTAAGAAATTAGAAGTTGCTTTTCCTTCAATTCAGGGCTTCTAATAGCTACAGACTAGAGTCTTATCAAGACTTAAATTTTGAAGGGTGTTTAGAACCTAAGACAAGCAAAGAATACCATAGGAAATATGCTACTTATATAGTATGCAGAGAATGAATAGTCAAACATAATTATTGCGCCTATGATAGGATCTTTGGTATAATAAAAGTTAATTTAAAAGTATTACTTTAAGTAGAGGTATATAAAAAATTAAAACAACCCATGTTGTTTTTCATGGTTTTGCCTATACCTTGTTTGGTTCCCCTGGATTATATGAAGAAAACATAGGAATTGTTCGGATCTCTTCCTCTGACAAACGGTTTCTCTGGATTTCATCTTCTGGGACAAATTCTATTGGCTGCGTCAGCTTCTTAGGCCCAGTCCAACACTGCTCAGGTGAAAAATCAATAACTTTTGCCACATGGAGACTGGGACCTTTACCCTGTGCTGCCTGTTTTCCCTTGTCTTGGAGTAATGATGGGTTCTCAGCTGTGCCACTATCACCCACTGATGTAGCTGAGACCAGTGAGTGGGAAGCAAAGGGTTCACCTCTCATAAGTTGGAACTCTTCAAGACGTTTTTTCATTATCATCTCTTGGTAAAAACTTTCCAGGTTGTTCATGGGATCACTTTTCTTCTTCTTTTGGAGTTCATCTGGAGATCAAGACAAAGAGATAGGGAAGTTCTACAAAGCCTACCAGTATAATTTTTGACAAATTAAAATTAAGTCCTGGATCTCAGATAGAGAAAATCTGCTGGGAAAGGCCTTTACAACTTGTACAAATGACAACAGTATAGAGCTATCTTATTCCAGTGCATCTCAAGCAAAGCCAGAACAATGTCCAGGCAAGTGAGGCACCTAGGACTCTTGGGGTAATACAAGTATATGCACCTCTAACTGATAAGGATGCTAAAAATATAATCAATATAGTATTATCATGCTTCACCAAATTAGTAAAGATTAATTAGTACCATCTAATGCTGGGTTTATTTTAAATTGCCTTTATTACCTCCAAGATTTTTTGATACTTGGAATTGAACCCAGGGGCATTCTACTGCCAAGACACATCCCCAGCACCATTTTATTTTTTATTTTGAAACAGGGTCTTGCTAAGTTGCTGAGGCTGGTCTCAAATCTACGATCTTCCTGTCTCAGCCTCCTAAGTACTGGGATTACAGGTGTGCACCACCACACCTGGTTCTCCAAATTTTTTACACTTGGTTATTTAATTCAGGGTCTAAATCAGTCTTTGGATGCTTCAACTCTTACATTTCTTTTATTCTAAAATGGTGTACCTTTATTCCTATCCCTCTATCCTGTTTTTTCCTCATCCATTAATTTATGAGATAAATTATATTTGTTCTATGAACACATGAGTTTGATGGATTATTTCCTGATGGTGTTTAGCTGTCCCTCAAGCCCCTCTATTTCTTGACAGTGAAATCTAGAAGTGTGCTATTTGATACAGTAGCCAT
>PVLC010011281.1:28177-47725 GCA_004027655.1 Graphiurus murinus
GGGGATTGAACTCAGGGGCATTCTACCTCCGAGCTATACCCCCAGCCCCATTTTTTATTCTTTATTTTGAAACCGAGTCTCACTAAGTTGCGGAGTGCCTCACTAGGTAGCTGAGGCTGGCCGCGAACCCGGATCCTCCGGTCTCAGCCTCCCGAATGCTGGGATTACAAGCGTGCGCCACCACGCCCGGCTCCTACTTAGTTTTTAAGTGTCAGTTCCTCAATGAAACTTAGCACATTTCAAGTGCTCAATAGCCACATTTGGCTAGTGTATACCATACTGAATAGAACTGATAAAGACCATTTACATCATTGCAGAAAGTTGCATTGAATAATGCTGATCTACAGGTTTGATTAGATTCAAGTTCAGTATTTTTAGGCAAGAATTCTGTATGGATAGATTTATACTTCCTACTGAATTATGTCAGAAGGCACATAATATTTGGTAGTTCCATTTTTAGTGATCCTGAAACTAATCAGTGGATTCAAGTATTTTTAGCCACATCCCTCCAATGTTGATTCCCCATTCACCTTTTACCTAATGGGTTTTATGTCCATTCATCATTGCCTAGACTTATTAATTTATTAAGAATTGCAAAGTGGGGTTTCCTAATTCTATTATTTCTTCTGTATTTATTATCTGGAATTCTATAGTGAACTTACCATTATCAACTATTTGTTTTCCCTAAATATGGTTCATATAGAAAAGGCACGATGAATGCTTGTTTTCCATCTTTATCAGTTATGAGAGTAATGAGTTAGTACCTTAGAAATGTCTAATGGTAGAGCCGGGCGTGGTGGCGCACGCTTGTAATCCCAGCATTCGGGAGGCTGAGACCGGAGGATCCGGGTTCGAGGCCAGCCTCAGCTACCTAGTGAGGCATTCCGCAACTTAGTGAGACTTGGTTTCAAAATAAAGAATAAAAAAAATAGGGCTGGGGGTGTAGCTCGGAGGTAGAATGCCCCTGAGTTCAATCCTCAGTACCGCAAAAAAAAAAAAAAAAAAAGAAATGTCTAATGGTGATCAATTGTTATTTTACTATAATTATGAAAGCATATATATTTTAATTAAACATTGTCATTATTCTTTTTAGTTGTCAAATTATTCTACTTAGGACCAGTGGGAGTCCCTGAAAATCATGATTTTCTGGCAGAGCAAGATAGAGCAAGCTTGTGTTGCACATTTCATAACCCAAAATTGCAATATTTCTTCAAGGACCCCTGGATCCTTTAAGTGAGAAGTGGTATTTACAAACAATGGTGTGAGCTGGGTGTGGTGATGCACACTTGTAATCCCAGTACTTTGGAGGCTGAGACAGGAGGATTGCACCTTTGTGGCCAGCCTCGGCAACTTAGCGAGGACCTCCTTAACTTAATGAGACCTCATTTCAAAATGAAAAATAGAATTGGGCTGGGAGTGTAGCTCAGAGGTAGAATGTCCTTGGGTTCAATCCCCAGTACCAAAAAAAAAGGAAACCTTGGTGTGTTGCTACCCATATTCATTGCTGTTGAGTTGCTGCTTCTAGGCCTTTTTTAGTGGACAAAGAGAAAAATGGAGCATGAGCTCATTTTAGTATTTCCAATTCAAATTTAAGGTTATAAGGTGTTTATTTAAATTCCTTGATTTTAGACTTATACCTTATATCCTTATGATACTAGATTCTAATAATATTATCAAAATTAGTCATTAGTTTCTTATAAAATACTTATACAATTTTAAAATCTAAAATTACAGTATGACTATTGCCAGCAATAATAAAACCACTAAATAGTTTTATATTTCTTTGCAGTTATTTTGCTCTTAGATTATACCTCAATAAGAATATACAAGTATTACTTTTAAATCACTATAATTTTTTTTCTGTGTGGTTATGCTACCAAATACATTATTAGGTTCATTTGTTTTAGATTTTTTTTTTAAATTTTATGGACCCCTCCCTTTTTTGTGGGTGTATGACGTTGGAGACTGAACACAGATCCTCATGCATGCTAAGTAGGTGCTCTACTATGAGTTACATCCTACAGCACTTTTTCCTCTTCTGATTGGTTTTTAATTAGGCAAAGCAAGTACATAGATCTAAAGTAAAAACTGTCATACAGTACCTTCATAGATGTGTCACTTCCATCTCTGTCCCCTTCATCCCATTCCCTTCCTTCCCCACAAATAATGTCTTTTATTAAGTTTGGATTATGTTCCATTGTTTCTTTTTTGAAAATAGAAGCAAATAGGCATACACAACACACACAAACATACATACACCTTAAATTCACTAGTTATATCCCTGTTCCATATGAAGGTACTTTTCTGCATTTAATAATATATCCTAGAGATAATTCCATATTAATGTGTAGAGCTCTTCTTCCTTCTTATAGCTGCACAGTATTCCATTGTGTGGATGTACAATAGTTTATTCAACTATTCCCCTACTGAAACATATTAGTTTTATATCAAGTCTTATGCTGCTATGAATAATGCTCTGAAAAATAGCCTTGTGTATAAAGGATTTGGTATTTTTCCATAATATCTTTGGAATAGATTCTAAGAAGTGAAATTATTGAGACAAAGGATAAATGTGTATGTAATTTTTCTATGTATTATTAAATTGTACTCTGCAGGAGTTGGACTATTCTGTATTTCTACCAGCAAGGCATAAGAGTATTTATGGAAGTATTTCTTAAGACATGAAAAGCACTAGCATTAAAGAAAAGATTGGTAAATTCAACTATGTTAAAATTAGGAACATCTGTTTTTCAAAAATATAAAGAGATGGAAAAGAAAAGCCAAAGAACAAAAAATATATTTACTACATAATTCTTATTAAGAGAACTTGAATCCATAATATTAAATAACTCACACAAATAAATAAGAAAAGGACAACCATTAGGAAAATGAGCAAAATTAAGGAGATGTCCCATAAAAAGGGAAATATAGCTAATAAATATATGCTAAAGTGCTCAATCACATTCTGATTCAGGAAAATGTAAGTTTAGAAGGGAATGAGATACATAGGGAAAACTGAAATATTAGAAAAATGAAAAAGGATGCCAATGAAACATGTCAGTGAGGTTGCAAAGCAACTGGAACTGGATGAATATACTAATGTGTATAATCAAAAATACTTACACAATGACCATTATGAGTTAGGTACTATTTTGGGTTCTTGGGATCCAGCAATAAAGATCCCAAGACCTATTGAGCAAGACAGTGGCTGAGTAAGATCCTCTGGCAATCTCACCTCACAGACACACCAAGTTGAACAGCTATTCATGCACCAAACTATCAGCACAAGAGATAAGGAAATCACCTGCTTTTAGTAAAACAAAATTAAAAGATGAATTGAAGAAGACAGGAAGGAAAGAGTTGCTATGTCATCCCTTCTCCAACTCCAAGCATCTCAGCCTTGAGAGAGGCACCTCCTCCTTGAGAAAGTGAGAGAGAGGCTTAAGTCCAGACCTTAGACTTGAAACACAGCACCAGGCTCTCTTTGGTGAAATCCAGTGCTGGGCAAAGCCCATGATCCCTACTGCCAGGGCAATATCTGAGGACTAAGTCTCAGGAATGGCATTAGGTCAGGTGGCAAAAAGACCGCTTCCATCACCTCTCCCCAACCTTGGGTGGCAGAGCAGGGAGCAAGACTCCACCCATCCTCTGGGGAGTAGGGCATGAAAGCTAGTTCAAGGTTTTGCCTTAAAGCCCACTGCCAGACCCACTGTGGCAAGGACCAACTCCTGGTAGAAACTGAAGTCCCTATGTGCAGGCCAGAGCTCACAGACAGAGCCTCTAGACCTGTTCCAGCACTAGGCAGAGATTTGTGCACCTGCAGGATAGAAATGAGTTTCAACCTGTATCAGCTTCTGTCTTGGAGTGGATCTGGAAAAAAAACATCCTTCCTCCAAGACCCTGCAGGCCCTTTTGGAAGTGAATTCAGGTGTGACCCAGCTTAACACTAGCCTTGGTGACCAAGGGACTGTCTCTACCATCTGTTCCCCCATTATCAGGCAGCAGAGCTATCCCCAGACCACTGTTTACAGATTGCTTTTTAGAAGTGCTGGAATAACAATCAGAGACCTTCACTCCAGTGTGACAGACTTGTGTTTCATCCAACATTACCACCAGCTCTAGTGTGGGCCTTGGTATACACCTAAGACTATGCAGGTCCATTATGGCTGTGAAACTCATGCCTAACCCAGCATAGCATCACTCCAGGTAGCCAAGGGACTGCCTTCATCAACACTATCCCAACCTCAGGCAGCATAGAGTGGTGCAAGATCCCATTTACAGGAGGTAGGACAGGGTAGTAAACATAATACTTTGCCCTGGAACTTACTGCTGAGATGGTGAAAACTAATACTGGGAAGATTCTAACAGGCCCCATCCCTAGGCCTGGGAAAAGCTCCAGTGTGGGGAGAAGACATACAGTTCCAATCTACCAGACTTCCATTCCAGCTAGCATCACCTATGGCTAGATGCCACAAGTCCACCTCAGCAATAGGCAGCCCACAGCAGTGTGGGACTTAGTGCTAGCCCACTGCTGTGCTGGTTGTGGTGGTCTGTGGACTCAGAGTCTGAAACAGCTTGACAGCTTTGGTGGCCGCAAGTGTGATACAGAAACCTGGGACTGTTCCATCTGCAGCAAATCTGCCCAGAGCCGGACAGAATCCTGCAATGTCCACCCACAGGCCAGTAACTGAATGAGGCTTCTGGCCATACCCTGGCACCAAGGAGATGATTATGGGGACAGACTACTCTCTCTAGGTACTCTGCTGTTTCTTTCTGAACAATACACCAACAGAGTGTTTGGGACAAACCTGGCCTTGGATTGCACTCTAGTACTAAAACAGTCAAAACATACAGCAGACAACGCATGGCAAATCTGAAACTGGGCACCATCTAGTGATGAAGTAGCAGAAGTGACTATAGCTCCAAAGAAAATCAGCAACCTGGTTAGAATTTCTTATATTTACAAGCACAAAGTAATATTAGGAAGATTAGAATAAATACCTGATCCTTCAATGCCTAGAGACACTGCATGCCAATAAGCATCAAGAGCTTTCAGCAAACCATGACTTCATCTAGTACTCAAAATAAGGTGACAGAAAAGGGTCAGGCAGCAACCAGCATGGAGAACTCTCAGAAAATTGAAAATAGGTGTTTAAAGGAAATTCAATGAACTTGAAGAAAACAGAAACATTTTAACATCATAACAGAGAAAATTAACAAAGAGATGAAAGCAATTAAAAAACCCAAAACTCTTAAATAGAAAGATACACTTAGTGAAATTAAAAATGTTATAGTAGATACCCACAGCAAGATAAACCAAATGGAAGAGAGAATTAATGAGCTCAAAGATAGGCTATTTGAAAATACACAACTGGAGGAGAAAAAAGAATGAAAAGGAATGAAAAATGCTCATGGGAACTTTAGAACAGCAATAAAAGCAAATATTCAGGTTATTGGAGTTTAAGAGGGACTTGAAAATGCCAAAATAGTAGAAACCTTACTCAAATAACAGAACACTTCCCAAACCTAGAGGATGAAAATGCCCAGTATAGGAAGGACCAAGGTTACTAGTTATATTTCACTCTAAGTCTACCCTAAGACATCTTATAATCAAGCTCTCACAGGCAAAAGATGAAAATTCTCAAGGCTGCAAGAGAAATAAATAATATATAGAGAGCTGACTTCTCAGCAGAGACCTTTCAAGCCAGATGAGAATGGCATGAGATCTTCACAGTATTAAAGGAGAAAAACTGTTAATCAAGAATATTGTACCCAACAAAGCTATCCTTCAGAAATGAAGGAGGGTTAAAGACTTTTCCAGACAAACAAAAGCTGAGAAAATATATCCCCACCAGACCTGTTCTACAAGAAATGCTGAAGGAAATTATTCAAATTGGAAGAAACAGACATTAATTAGTAAAAAAGGGAACATAGGAGGGCATAAAAGTTACTAGTAAGAGTAATTATTCAGCTGGGCATGGTGGAACATACCTGTAATCCCAGTACTTGGGAGGCTGAAACAGGAGGATTGCAGGTTTGAGACCAGCTTCAGCAATTTAGTAAGATCTTGTTTCAAAATAAAAATAAAATAGGGCTTAAGTGTAGCTCAGAGGTTGAATGCCCTTGGGATCAATCCCCAGTACCATATACACACATAAAACAAAAACAAAAACAAATAAGAGCCGGGCGTGGTGGCGCACGCTTGTAATCCCAGCATTTGGGAGGCTGAGACCAGAGGATCCAGGTTCGCGACCAGTCTCAGCTACCTAGTGAGGCATTCTGCAACTTACATACACAATCATATCAAGGTCACTCACTGGAGTGAACCTGAGGGGGAGGGAGGGCGAGGGAATGGGTGGGAATTGGGGAAGGGGTCAAATGAGAATTCTGTGCAAATATGTTGTTAACAATTTGTACCTAACAAAGACGTACGCTTACAATGCACGAATTACTACAATAAAAAAAAGAATAAAAAATAGGGCTGGGGGTATAGCTCGGAGGTAGAATGCCCCTGAGTTCAATTCCCAGTACCTCAAAAAATAATAAATTAAATAAATAAAAAACAAAAAACAAATAAAACCCTGAGTAATTATACAAATAAATTGAGAATTTTCTAATATTATAGGGATGGTGTATAAACAACTTATATCTTTAGTACAAATATTTAAAACAATAAAATGACAACTAATATGTTAAGTTATAGGCAATATAGAAAGATATAAAATGAGATATATAAAATTCAAAATATGGGGAGGAATGGAACGCAACTGGAGAGTTTTCTTATGAAAATATTTTCCTTTGTTCTGTGTTCTTTTGTCTGTTTCTGTTACTATCCTTATGACTGTGTCAAGTTACTATCATTTCAAAATAGCTTGTTATAATCAAAAGATGTTTTCTGTATGCCTCATAGTAACCATGAAGCAAAAATCTGTAACACACAAGCCAAAAATAATAAGCAAGGAATCAAAACACCCTATAGAATAACTTACTAAACCACCAGGAAGACAATGAGACTGAGAAAGAAAGAAAGGAGCAATGACAAAGCTAGGAACAAGTAACTTAATGGCTATAGTAAGACCTTATCTATCAGTAATTACCTTGACTGTAAATAGATTAAATTCTCCAATTAAAAGACATAAAATAACTGAGTGGATAAAAATCAAAGCCAAATTATATGCTGCTTACAAATAATTCATTTTGCCTCTAAGGACACACATATACTGAAAGTGAAGGGATGGAATAAGATATTCCATGCAAAAGGAGCCAAAAGACAGCAGGAGGAGCCATACTAATATCAGATAAAGTAGACTTTAAGTCTAAAGCAGTAAAAAGGGCAAGGAAAGTCATTATATAATGATAAAGCTATCAATTTATCAAGAGGAAATAACAATTCTACATATATATATGTACTTACTGGGTGCTATGGTACACAACTATAATCTCAGTACTTGGAAGGCTGAGACAGGTAGGTTGTAGGTTTAAGGCCAGTGCATAGTAGTAACTTAGCAAGACACTGTCTAAAATAAAAATAAAATAGGGCTGGGGCTGAGGGTATAGCTTAGAGGTAGAATGCTCCTGGGTTCAATGCCCAGTTCCAAAAAATTAAATATATATACACCCAATACCAGATCACACATATGTATAAAGCAAGAATTAACAGACCTAAAGGAAGAAAGATATTCTAATACAGTAATAGTTGGTGACTTTAAAACTCCACGTTCAGTAGCAGACAGATCATCCAGACAGAAAAAAATAAACAGTTGAACTGTACCCTGGAACAAAATGACTTAATATATATTTACAGAACACTCCAGTCAACAGTGATTGAATATACATTTTTCTCATCAGCATGTGGAACATTCTTCAGGACCAATGAATCAAGAAAGAAATGAAGATAGAAATTTTAAAAAATTGAAACAAATGAAAAGAGAGGCATAAAACACCAAACCCATGGAATATAACAAAAGCAGTATTAAGAGAGGGAAGACTATAGAATCAATGTCTACATCAAAAAAAGTAGAAAGATCTCTGATAAAAACTTAATACTGCATTTCAATGAACTAGAGAAAAAAGAAAAGCTGAGCTCCCAATAATTGGGAGGCTGAGGCAGGAGGATTCCAAGTTCAAGACCAGCCTAGGCAACCTAGTGAGACACTGTCTCTTAGCCACCGTAGGACAGTTGCACCTCCTTATTTGATCAAGCAAGTGATTCCGTATTTAAGAGAATTATTCAGATTGTCAAGTACTACCTAGCTGGAGGATGCTTTACTCTTGATATCTTAAGTAACATTAGAATTGCTGGGTTTGAGGCATTTTCTAAATCCCCCCAATTACATGAGTGGGTAGACGTATTTTAAATATTTGAAAGTAAAGACATTTGGGGTGGAGTCAAATATACCAGTGCCCAGGCCACTTAGAAAAGAAATAAAGAAAAGGTAAATAACAAAAGAGCGGTGGCAGCTGAACCAGCAATCAAAATAACAATTAGAATCAATTTTTAAGCCACAGTCAAAGCACTCTACCCCACACAGCTCTTTAATTTTTTTTTATTTTTTAAAATTTTTTATTTTTTATAATTACTCGTACATTGTCAGGTACAAATTGAAAACGACATATGTGCCTACATTTCTCATTTTGTAGAGACCCTATTTTAAAATAAAAAAGATAAAATAGGTCTGTCACTGTAGCTGGGAGGTAGAATGCCCTGGGTTCAATCTCCAGTAACAACAACAACAACTACAACAAATCCAACAGCTAATATTATATTGAATGGGGAAAAGCTGAAAGCTTTCTAAGATTTGGAACAAGATAAGAATGCCCCCTTTTACCACTTTTATTCAACATAGTGCTGGAAATCCTCATCAGAGCATTTAGGTGAAAAAATAAAGGACATTCAAATTGGAAAAGAAGTTAAATTGTCACTGTTTGTAGATGATATGATCTTATATGTAGAAAAATCCCAAAATTCCACCAAAAACTATTAGAAATAGCAAATGAACTCAGAGAAGCTACAGGATACAAAATCAACATACAAAAATCCGTAGTTTGCTATATGCCAGTAGTGAACAATCTGAAACAGAAATCAAGAAAGTAATGCCATTTATGATAAATATAAAAATAAAATACCTAAAAATAAGTTTAACCAAAGAGGCGAAGGAGCTCTACAGTAAAATTATAAAACATTGATGAAAGACACTGAAGAAAACAGAAAAAAGTAGAAAGCTATCCTGTGTTCATGGATTAGAAGAATTAATTTCATTAAAATGTCCATACTGTACAAAGTGATTTACAGATTTAGTACACTCTCCATCAAAACACCAATGGTAGTCTTCATAGAACTAAAAAAGCAATTCTAGAATTTATATGAAACCACAGAAAAACCCAAATAGCCAAAGCCATTTTGAACAAAAGAACAAAGCTGGAAGCATTATGCTACTTGACTTCAAAATTACTACTACAAAACAATAATAAAAACAAACACTACTACTAAATTGCAGTAATCCAAACAGCATGGTATTGTCATAAAAACAGATACATAGACCAGTGGAACAGAACAAAGAGCCTAGAAGCAAACCCATGCATCTGCAGCCAAATGATTTTCAACAAACTTGCTAAGAACATACACTGGAAAAAGGACAGTTGTTCCAATAATGATATAGGGAAAATTGAATATCCGCATGCAGTAGAATGAAGCTGGACACACACCTCTCTCTCTCTCTCCAGTTACAAATATCAATGCAAAATGAATTAAAGACTTAAATGTAAAACCTGAGTCTTTGAAACCTTTATAAGAAAACATAGGGAAAATGCTTCAGCACATTGGAATTGACTAGGATTTTTTTGGACAAGACTTTAAAGCACAGGAAATAAAAGCAAAATAGATTACATAAAACTAAAAAGCTTTTTCATAGCAAAGGAATATTCAACACAGTGCAGAGAGAACCTACATGATAGAAGGAGAAAAAAACTGCAATGTATATAACTGACAAACAGTTAAAATCAAGAATATATAAGAAACTTCAAAAACTCAGTAACAACAACAACAACAAAAAAACACCCTGATGTCAAAACGGGCAATAGATCTTAATATATTTTTCTTAATGAGACATACAAATGGCCAACATGTACATGAAAAAATGGTCAACATCACTAGTCATTATGGAAATGTAAATCAAAACCATAATGAGATATCACCTCCTCCCAGTAAGAATGGTAATTTCAAAAAGACCGAAGAGATGAGTGCTGTTAAGGATATGGAGAAAAGGGAACACTTGAATACTTTCGTTGGGGATGTAAATTAGTATAGCTATTATGGAAAACAGTATGGAGATTCCTCAGAAACTAAAAAATAAAACTACCATATGTTTCATAAATCCTACTACAGTGTGTGTGTGTCCAAAGTAAATTAAATAATTATGTCAACTGACACGTGCACTCCCATGTTTATTGCAGCACTACTCATGATACCCAAGGAATGGAAACAACCTCAGTATCCATCAACTGATGAATGGATAAAGAAAATGGGGTACACACTTCTGGGTATCTACTCAAAAGAATAGAAACCAAACTATCAGACTTATGCATGTGTATCTATGTTTATAGCCCCACAATTCACAATTGCCAAACTATAGAACCAGCCAAGATGTCCACTGACAGATGAATGGATTACAAACCTATGGGATATATACACCATAGAATTTTACTCAGCCATAAAGAAGAACAAAATCATGTTATTTGCAGGGAAATGGATGCAACTGGAAAACATTATATTAAGTAAGATTAGTCAGTCACAAAGAGTAAAAAAGCATATGTTCTCTCGAATATGCGGATACCAGGGAGAAGATGGGGCATAAGAGGGACTCCAGATGAAAAGGAGAAACCCTAGATAAGCAAAGAAGTTGACTTAACTGAAGGTGATGGACTGGGGGGAGGAGACACCCTAATGCACATGATGTACTTTCACAAATATATCAAAGTCAATCACTAAACTGAACTTGAGAAGGAGGGAAGGCAAGGGAGTGGGGTAGGAACTGGGGAAGGGGTTAAATGAGACCTAACAATGTACCAATTAATAAAATAAATAAATAAATAAATAAATAAATAAATAAATAAAAACTAAAAAAAGAATAAAATCATGTATGTCATTTGCAGGGAACCGGATGGAAGTGGAAAGCATTATGCTAAGTGAGATTAGTCAGTCACAAAAAGTCAAAAATCGTATGCTCTCCCTAATATGCGGAAGCTAGAGAGAAAGTGGGACATAAGAGGGACTCTAGACGAAGGAGAAACTTTAGATGAGCAAAGAAGGTGACTTAACTGAAGGTGATGGGGGAGGGAAACACCCTAATGCACATGATGTACATTTACAAACATATCAAAGTAAATCACTAAACTGAACTTGAGAAGGAGGAAGGGGAGGGAGTGGGGCGGGAATTGGGGAAGGGTTAAATGAGAAATGTGTGCATGTATGCCTTTACCAGCTTAAACCTAACAAAGATGTATGATTACAATGCACCAATAAATTTTTTTTAAAAAATGTGGTACACAATGGAATACTATGCAGCCCTAAAAGAATGAAATCCTATTGTTTGCAACAGTAAGGTTGGAACTGGAGATCACTATGCTGTTGAAATAAGGCACAGAAAGATAAGTACCACATAATCTCATGCACATGTAGAATCTAAGTAAAGTGACCTCTTAGAAGCTGAGGTTTAGAATGGTGATTACCAGAGGCCAGGGGTGGTAGTGAGTTGGGTAGGGATGGGGGAGTTTGGTCAATGAGTGCTAAATTACAACTAGATAGAGTAAAAAGCCCTGGGGTACTTTTGCACAGTATGGTGACTACAAGAAACACATAAACTGTACATTTTAAAAAGCTAAAAGAAGCCGGGCGTGGTGGCGCACGCTTGTAATCCCAGCATTCGGGAGGCTGAGACCGGAAGATCCGGGTTCGCGGCCAGCCTCAGCTACCTAGGGAGTCACTCTGCAACTTAGTGAGACTCGGTTTCAAAATAAAGAATAAAAAATAGGGCTGGGGATATAGCTCGAAGGTAAAATGCCCCTGAGTTCAATCCCCAGTTCCGCAAAAAAAAAAAAAAAAAAAAAAAAAAAGCTAAAAGAAAGGATTTTGAAAGTTTTTGCAACAAAAATGATAAATGTGTGAGGAGATAAGTATGTTTGATTTAAATACTATATAATGTATATAAGTATCAAATATACCATTAATATGTACAACTTTTACAGCTTTGTGTATTCATTAATAATAATAATAAATCCAGACAAAAATAAAGACCCCTAACTTCATAGAGCTAAGTGAATTACACAATTTGCTGAACGTTATGAGTGCTATGAAAAAGAAAAACTACAGTAGGGTAAGATTAGAGCTACGAAGGGGTAGTGATTGCGGTTACATTTTTGTGTGTGTATGTGGTACTGGTGATTGAACCTAGGAGTGCTCTGCCACTGGATTACCTCTCTAACCCTTTTTAAAATTTTATTTTGAGACAAGGTCTCACTAAATTGCCCAGGATGGTCTCTATCCTCATCTTCTGAATCTCTGTAATTACAGGCATGCACCACTGCACACAGCCTGTGGTTACAATTTCAATATTCATTTGGATAGTCTCATTGAGAAGGTGACATTGATGTCAAAACCTGAAGAAAGCAAGGGCATCTATCATGGTGATATTGGAGTGAGGGCCCAAGGTGTGGTATGTCTTGAAAATTTTTAGAAGTCTGAAATTATACAAAGTATGTTCTCTGACCACAAGAGAATTATGTTAGTGATCCACTACTATAAGAAATATGAGAAAACACAAACATTTTGAAATTAAAGAACACACTTCTAACAAGTCTATTAGGTATTTAGGTTAGAGATGAACAGGGCAGGGAAAGAAATGGGAAGAGAGGAGCCTTCCTGAGTAGAGATATGGAGATTGCCCCACTCAGCTTTTGTGGGAAACTTCCAGCCTTTACATTACAGCTTTAGACATTAGCAGAAAAATTCCAACATGACGAATTTAGTGCAGTAGCACTAGGCTGTGGTGCTAAACCCAGGAGTGACTGCCCCAAATTACTATGCATGAGGTGGGGTGGGATTCCTGAACAGGATAAGAACTCACCATGTGGCAGGCTCCTTTCATTTTTCCAAACCTGGACCAGTCAGCTCTGTGACCTTCCTGGTAAATTCATCCAACAAAACTCTTTTTTTTTTTTTTTTGCGGTACTGGGGATTGAAATCAGGGGCATTCTACCTCCGAGCTATACCCCCAGCCCTATTTTTTATTCTTTATTTTGAAACCGAGTCTCACTAAGTCTCACTAAGTTGCAGAGTGCCTCACTAGGTAGCTGAGGCTGGCCGTGAACCCAGATCCTTCGGTCTCAGCCTCCCGAATGCTGGGATTACAAGCATGCGCCACCACGCCCGGCTTCCAACAAAACTCTTTATGCTGACCTTATTTGTGTTCCCCAAATGAAATCTTTCTTTTGGAGTGACAAGAACTGAAGGAAACTTGCTGCTCTTTAACAAGTCCATGGGTCAACTCACAAAGGAAATATAAAAATATTTTGAACTTAACCGGGTGTGGTGGTACATGCCTGTAACACTAGTGCTTGGGAGGCTGAGAGAGGAGGATCGCAGGTTCAAGGACAGCCTCATCAAAGTAGTAAGACTCAGCAACCTAGTGAGACCCTGTTTCAAAAATAAAAATAAAATAGGGTTGGGGGTGTAGCTCAGAGGTATAAGGTCCTTGGGTTAAATTCTCAGTAGCACACACACATAAACACACACACACAAAATATTTTGAACTGAATGACCGGGAAAACACAGCATATTAAAATTTATGGATGCATCTAAAGCTGCTCAGGAATAAATTTATAATTTTAAGTACCTATGTTGAAAAGAAGAATGATTTTAAATTAATAACTTGAACTTCCAAGATAAGAAAGGAGAAAAAGAACAAACTGAACACAAAGCAAGCAGAAGGAAAAAATAAATTATCAGAAGATATATCAATGCAATAGAAAAAAGAGGAATAGAGAAAATTAATGAAAGCAAAAGCTGGTTCTTTGAAATGTTTAGCCAAATGATAAACCTCTAACTAGAATTAACAAGAAAGTGAGAAGACAAAAATGACTAAAATCAAGAATTAAAGAGGAAGTAACACTATTTACCCTGCATAAATGAAAAAATGATTATATAGAAATATTAAAGATAACTTTAGATTAACAAATTAGAAAACATACATCAATGGACAGATTTATAAGAAGATACAAATTACCAAAGCATAGTCAAGAAAAAGAGAAAACCTATAATATGTACACTGTTAAAATGAATAAAATACTTAGAAATAAATTTAATAAAAAGAGTATAAGATTGGTACATGAAAAATTATAAAACAATTATGAAGTAAATTATAGAAGATCTCAATAAAGGAAGAGAGATTACATGTTCATGGATTATTTCTCCACAGTGAATTACAGATCCAGTTCAATCTCCATTAAATTCCAACAGGCTTTTTATAGAACAATTGACATGTTCCTCCTAAAATTTGCATGGAAATATGAAAGACTTAGAGAGCCATAGTAATAAAAACAGCATGGTATTGGCACAAAAGCGGACACACAGAACAATGGAGCAGAACAGAAGATTCAGAAACAAATCCACACACAGTCAATTGATTTTTTTTTTCAGTACTGGGGATTGAACCCAGGGGCATTCTACCTCTGAGCTACACCTCCAGTCTTATTTTTTATTCTTTATTTTTGAAACAGGGTCTCACTAAGTTGCAGAGAGCCTCACTAAGTAGCTGAGGCTGGCCGCGAACCTGGATCCTCTGGTGGTCTTAGCCTCCTAAATACTGGAATTACAAGTGTGTGCCACCATGTCCAGCTAGCCAATTGATTTTTGACAAAGGGGCTAAAAGCATATGCTGGGAAAAAAAGATAGCTTTTTCAACAAATGATGTTGGCAAAACTGGTTATCCATATGCAGAAAAATGGAAATAAATCCCACTTTCTCACCCTGCATAGGAGTCAATTCAAGATAGATCAAAGACCTTGAAATTAGATCACAGACTTTGTAGTTACTTGAAGAGAGTGTAGGAACAACACACCAACATCTAGGGCATAGGCAAAAAACTTCCTCAATAAGACCCCAAAGGAACAAGAAATGAAAAAAAAGGATTAATACATGGGATTGCATTAAACTGAAGAGCTTCTGTGAAGCAAAGGAAACTATAAGAACCTCAAGAGAGAACCAATAGAATGGGAGATCTTTGCCAGATAATCCTCTGACAGAGGACTAAAATCTAGAATATACAAAGAAAAAAAGAAATTTTTAAAAAGAGGAACAAAGTTGGAGGAGCTTACTATCTGATTTCCAAACTTCTTATAAAGATAAAGAGATTTAGCCAGGTGAGAGGCTGAGACAGGAAGATTATAGGTTGGAATCCAGCCTCAGCAACTTACCCAGGCTCTTAGCAACTTAGTGAGACCCTGTTTCTCAATAAAATATATAATAGTTTTGGGGGTGTAGCTCAGAGGTAGAATACCCCTGGGTTCAATCCCCAGTAAAAGAGAGGAAGGAGAGGGAGAAGGGAAAGGGGAGGAAGGGAGAGAAGAGGGAAGGGGGGGGAGAGAGATTGAGATTGACTGATTTAAAGTATAAAGTGAGTTATAAAGATTAATGTAATCAAATTGAATGTCCAGAAATAAGTCTTTGCATTTATGGTCAACTTATTTTTCCACAAATGTGCCAAGAATATTCAATGGGTTAAATAATAGCCTTTACTATATATTGGTAGGACAATTCGAAATCCACATATAAAAAATACCTTGGACCCTTTACCTCACACACACAAATTAACTTACATGAATAATGGATCTAAATGTAAGAGCTAAGACTGTAAGTATTCTTGAAGAAAAAAATAGAAGAATCTCTTTCTGTCCTTTATTTCAGCAAAGATTTCTTAGATATGATACCAAAAGCCCAAATAATAACAGAACAAACTGATAAAATTCATTAAAATTAAAAAATTTTGTGCTTCAAAAGACTGTTAAGAAAATAAGAAGACCAGCATTTGGGAGGCTGAGACCGGAGGATCCGGGTTCGCGGCCAGCCTCAGCTACCTAGTGAAGCACTCCGCAACTTAGTGAGACTCGGTTTCAAAATAAAGAATAAAAAACAGGGCTGGGGGTGTAGCTCGGAGGTAGAATGCCCCTGAGTTCAATCCCCAGTACCGCAAAAAAAGAAAATAAGAAGACAAGCTACAGACTAGAAGAAAGCATTTGTAGACTGTATACCTTATAAAGGACTTGTATTCAGAATATACAAATAACTCTCACTGCTGAATAGTAAAAAAACAACAATCTGATGAAAAAAAAAACAGGCAAAAGACTTTGAATAGACATTTTACCAACAAAGACATATGAATATCAAATAATTGCATGAAAAAAAGATTCAAGATCATTTGTTATCATAGAAAGTTAAAATCAAATGTAGGTATCAGTACACATACACTAGAACGGCTGCAATAAAAAAGATAGGTAATAATAAGTATTGGCAAGAATGCAGAGAAACAGGAAACCTCATACATTGTTTATGAGAAAGTAAAATGTTGCAACCATACTAGAAAAGTTTGGCGATTCTTCAAATGGTTATACATTTACCATATGACCCAGAAATTCCATTAATCCAAAAGAACTGAAAACTCATCTCACACAAAAACTTGAACACAAATGTTCATAGCAGTATTATCCTTTAAAGCCAAACAGTGGAAAGAACTCAAATGTTATCAAGTAGTGAAGAGTAAGTAATAAAAATGTGGATGCATACCCATGTTCATAGCAGCACAATTTAAAATAGCCAAATTATGAAACCAATCTAGGTGTCCATCAACAGATAAATAGATTACAAAATTATGGGATAGCCATACACTGGAATTCTACTCAGCAATAAAGAACAAAATTATGTCATTTGCAAGAAAAATGGAAGGACCTGGAGAACATTATGTTAAGTGAGTTAACCAGTTACAAAAAGTGAAAGGTCATATAGGTTTTCTCTAATATGCAGAAGCTAGGGAATAACAGGGATACCAGATGGACTCTAGATAATGCAGGAGAAACCTCAGTGGAGCCAGGGAGGTAGTCTAAGGGAAGAAGAGGAGGAAGAGTTAAGTTCACTGAAGGAATTACTACCGTATGTACACATGTACATACATGTGTACATATGTGAAAGTAATAATGTCAATCTCATACTCTGTATAGGGAAGGGGGGAGATGGGCAGGCGGGGGGGCACCAAGTGCTGTGTGCATGCATGTCGCAGTCAATATGATTTACATTATGATGTGAGACTAAAATTCACCAATAAAAGCATATAAAAAAGAAAGGTTTCACTGCAAAAAATGTGGTACATATATACAAAGGAAAACTAGCAATAAAAGGAAATTACTGATATATATACAATATGGATGAACCTTCAAAATATTCTACTACCTGAAGAAGTCAGGTTCAAACAACCATATATTATAAGATTCCACTGAGATGAAATATCTAGAAAAGACATTTTTGTGTGTGTGTGGCACTCAGGATTGAACCCAGGGGCATTCTACCTCTCAGCTACACCCCCAGCCCCATTTTTATTCTTTATTTTGAAACAGGGTCTCACTAAGTTGCAGAGGGCCTAAGTAACTGACGCTGACTGCAAACCTGCAATCTTCCTGTCTCAGCCTCCCAAGTACTGGAATTAAAAGTGTGCGCCACCATGCCCGAGTAAGAAAAGACAAATTTTATAGATAGAGGCTTGGGGTATATGTAACAGTCATTAACTACAAAAGTACTCAAGAGAAACTTTGGGGGTGCTGGAAATGTTCTAAAATAATATTGTGGTGATGCTTGCACACAATTGTATAAATTTTCTAAAAATATCACTGAATTAAACACAACAGATGAATTTCATCATATGTAAATTATATACTCAATAAAACTGTTTAAAAACAAACTATTCATCTCACAAAATATGAGAAGGAATAGAAAACAGAAATGTACTGAAATATATTAAGGGACAATTAAACTAATAGATATGATCACATTTGAAGATTCAATGCAAAAATATATTAATTGACCACAATTTATTTAAGGACTCAGTGGAATCCCAATCAAAATTATATAAAGATATGTGTGTGTGTGTGTGTGTGTGTGTGTGTGTGTGTGTGTGTAACTTGATAAACTGGTTCTAAAATATACATGGAAAATCAAAGTGTCAAAAGAACAAGAAAAACAAAGTAGAAGAAATTATTCTTCTATTGTACCAGAGAGCAAAATATTATATTGTTAGACTATGTGATATGGATTCTAGAATAGCCAAAATACCCATCCATATATGAACACCAAATATATAACAGAGGTACAATAATAGTGCAGGGCCATTTTCAAAACATAGTGTTGGCATAGAGGGGTTTCTATATGAAAGGTAAAATAGAAACTGGAAGCTTACTTTATGCATAAATCAGTTCTGTAAGGATTAAAGACTTAAATTTGAAAGACAAAAATAGGGAGTTTTAAAATAAAGAATAATATCTTCCTGTATTCCAAGTAGGAAAGGATGTATTAATCAAAACACAAAAAGCACTAAGTATAATTTGATACTATCCCATTTATTGATTCTGTTTTATTTCCTGTCTGCAAAGCAAAGGAAACAAGAGTTTGAAAATAAGGCCTACAGAATGGAAGAAAATCTTTGCCAGTAACTCCTCTGATAGAGGACTAATATCTAAAATATACAAAGAACTTAAAAATCTTAATAATAAAAAAGCCCCAGCTGGGTGTGGTGGCACATGCCTATAATCCCAGTACTTGGGAGACTGAGAAAGGAGAATTATAGGTTGGTGGCTAGCCTCAGAAACTTAGTGAGGCTCTCAGCAACTTGGTGAGACCCTGTTTCAAAATTAAAAAATAAAATAGGGCTGGGGGTGTAGCTCAGAGATAGAATGCCTCTGGGTTCAATCCCCAGTAAACACACACACACACACACACACACACACACACGCACACACACACACACACACACACACACACACGGGGCAATTGAACAAATACAAATGGCCAATCAACATATGAAAAATGTTCAATATCATTAACAATCAGAGAAATACAAATCAAAGCTACACTGAGGTTCTATCTCATTTCAGTTAGAATGTCAATCATCAAGAATACAAACAACCCAGTACTTAGAAGGCTGAGACAGGAAGATTGCAGATTTAGAGCCAGCCTCAGCTACTTAGTGAGGTCCTCCACAACTTAGTGAGACCCTGTTTCAAAATAAGGAACAAAGCTAGGCATGGTTGCACACGCTTGTAATCCCAGCATTTGGGAGGCTGAAACCGGAGGATCTGGGTTCTCGGCCAGCCTCAGCTATCTAGTGAGGCACTCCACAACTTAGTGAGACCCTGTTTCAAAATAAAGAATAAAAAATAGGGCTGGGGGTATAGTTCGGAGGTAGAATGCCCCCAAGTTCAATCCCCAGTACCGCAAAAAAAAAAAAAAAAAAA
>PVLC010011282.1:0-47622 GCA_004027655.1 Graphiurus murinus
TTTTTTTTTTTTTTTTTTTTTTTTTTGCGGTACTGGGGATTGAACTCAGGGGCGTTCTACCTCCGAGCTATACCCCCAGCCCTATTTTTTATTCTTTATTTTGAAACCGAGTCTCACTAAGTTGCAGAGTGCCTCACTAGGTAGCTGAGGCTGGCCGCGAACCCGGATCCTCTGGTCTCAGCCTCCTGAATGCTGGGGATTACAAGCGTGCGCCACCACACCCGGCTTTTTTTTTTTTTTTTTTTTTAAATTTGGGAAGAAAACCAGTGGAAAGGTAGAGATTTCGCTGATCTGGAAGTTAAGATAAAATTATGGAGATCAAAGAAGATGTTACTTATAATGTTGCATAAATAGTGATACATACATGCTCATGTTTAGCAGCACAATTCCTAATAGCCAAATTATGGAACCAACCTAAGTGTCCATCAGCAGGCATGGATGCTGCTTGTTTGAAATAGGCTTATTTTCCAAAGTCTTGGTCTCTTTTATCTTTATGTCTCCAGAGCCTAGTGCACTGTCTGACAGAGTGCTCACTTGATAAATACATACGGAAGGAATTCGTGGATGAATGTGCGTTTGGGTATTTTCAGTGCTTGGTGAATAGAACATTCCCATGGCTAGTTAATCCAAAAGGTACAATTTCCATTGTAAATTCTTTGTGGGTGTGGGAATAATTTTTGTGCAGGATGCTTCCCTAGCCTGGACTGAAAAATGCTTTGTGGTAAGAGTTTTGAAAAATTGAGTCATTTTTCTCTGATTGAAGCCGGGTGACCTGGTACAAGTCCCTGGGCCCTGTCAACCCTCATCTGTAAAGTGGGTGGGAGGTGGGGTTGGATCTCGTGGTTCCCGAGAGCCTTGGACTCTCATGCTACACACACAGTTCTCACATTCTCCTCTCTGGTGATTGGACACGGACCTCTCCCCAGGGGTTTGTGCACAGCGCTGGAATTCTCTCTGGCCTCTTTGACAGCTTTGCAGCGGGTGGAATGCCGAGGTTCTCAGTAGCAGTGAGAGATGTTAATGTGGGGTTACGAAAGCAAGCCAAGAGCCATGGAATAATTAAAACACACACGCACACAAAGAAGGAAATTCGAGAGGGGAAGAACACGCTTAATGGACAGAGGATGAGTAAAACCCAATGGACTGAGAAAACCCCAGAACTGAACTTCACATGACCCCGTGCGCCGCCTGAAGTTGCGACACCCGCGTGCCCCGGTGCTGCTGGCTGCACAGTGATGTCAGCAGGCTGCGGCCCACAGGAAGCAGGGCGGCCATCAGCCTGGCGTGAGCTGCCCCTCCTCCACGGCCGCTTCCGGAAGCCAAGCGGTGCCCCTGGGGAAACTGAACCCCAGCCCCTGAGAGCTGTCTACACAGGCCAAGAAGGACCCAGAATGTTTTCATTTCAGGGTCCTCTGCCTGAGACCAGCAGGCTTCCTTTAGGGATGATGTTGCTTTGTGCTTACCAGTCACCTGTGGGTCATCAGTGAGTGAGTGAATGAATGAGTTGCTGCAGTGTGTCTGTAAGACCCTGGGGGTATGGGCATAAGTAACATCTCCTCTCTGCCCTTGGGGCTCCATGCTGGGACAACTCAGAGGCCCACCAGGCTGAAATCAAGGTATATGCAGTAACCCACGCATCTCTCACGTCCTCTGCTGGGACTGCCCACCCAGAACCCCAGCCCCAGCAGGATGTGTTGGAAGGTTTGCGTTTGGAGGTGGTGGGCCTGGCAGAAGTGTGTGCTGGTAGACAGAGCAATGAAAGTGAGGGGATGGGATGCCAGCAGGCCTGGGGCCGTCCCTCTCTCGCCCTGGTGGTGGTGTGAGGCTTGAAGGAGATGCCCAGAGGAAAAGGTCTTGCTGTGCACATAAGGGCTTTTCCTTGCTAGCTCAGCCCTCTGTGTCTGCGCTCCCCAGCTTCATGTGGGGCCTCCCTGGCCACCGGGATGTGGGCCTCCTGCTGGTGGCCATTGTGTAGTCTCCTGTAACTGAATTAAATAATTACATAGTAGCACTATACGACCTTCTGTTCTTTTCATTTCGCAGTTATGGAGATTTATAGCAAAACTGCAATGGTCAGAGTTCCAGGGTCCCCCTCACCCCGTGTCCCTCATGTTCACTTCTCCCATTACCATGCCACATTTGTCAAATCTAAGAAACCAGCATTAGTACACTATTACTAAACAATTCGAGACTTTATTTAATCAAGCTTTTGAAAAATAACAGCTTTATTGGCATGTACTTCATGTACTGTAAAATTCACTCTTTTAAGGTGTACAACTCAGTGGCTTTTGGTATGTTTACAGAATTGTGCAACCATCAATATGTCTAATCTTAGAACATTTTCATCACTATAAAAAGAAACCGCATACCGATTAGCAGTCGTTTCTCATCCATCTCCCTTAGCCCTGGCAACTTAATCTGCTTTCTATGGATTCGCCTCTTCAGGACAGTTCATATAAATGGAATCACTATAACATGTGGCTTCTTCTACTTAAGATAATTTTTTCGAGGTTCATCCATGTTGTAGCATATATCAGTAATTCATTCCTTTTTATGGCCAAATAACATTCTATTATATAAGAATACCACATTTTTTTGTCCATTCTTCAGCTGATAGACATTTTGGGCTCCCTTTACTTTTGGCTTTTATGAATAATGCTGCTGTAAATATTTGTGTACATCTTTGTGTGGACACCTCTGAGTGGAATTCATTCTGTAATTTTACATTTAACTTTACTTTATGAGGAACTGTCAAATTGTTTTCCAGAGTGGCATTACCATTTCATGATCCCATCAGTAATATATGAGGGTTTTAATTTCTCTCCAGACTTGTTAACACATATTATTGTCTTTATTTTAGCCAACCTCATGGGCACAAAGTGAAATCTTATTATGGTTTGATTTGCATGTCCCTAGTGGCTAACGATGTCAAGGATCTTATGTGCTTGTTGGCAATTTGTATATATCTTTTGGAGAAACATCTACAAATCCTTTGCTCATTTTTAAATTGGATTGTCTTTCTGTTGTTGAGCTGTCAGAATTTCTTACATATTCTGGATACAAGTTCACTTATCAGATAACTCGTTTGCAAATATTTTCTGCCATCCTGCAGGTTGTTTTTCCACTTTCTCGATGGTATCCTTTGAAACGTTTTTTTTTAAATTCTGATAAAACTTAGTTTATTTGTACTTTTGTAAATTTTGCTTTTGGTGTCCTATCTAAGAAAATCGTTGCCTAGTCCAGGGTCACAAAGATTTAACTCCCTGGTGTTTTCCTAAAGAGTTCTATATTTAGCTCTTATATTTAAGTGCTTTGATTTTTAAAATTTTTTTGTATAGTGTATAAGGTGGGAACTCACCCTCATTCTTTTGCATGTGGTTATTTAGTTTGGGCACTTTGAGAACTCTTCATTCCCCACTGAATTATTGGCCCTTTTGTTGCAAACCAGTTGACCACAAATGTAGGAATTTATTTCTGGACTCTCAATTCTGTTCCATTGATCCATATGTCTACCTTCATGTTAGTCTTGCTCACTGTAGCTGTGTAGTGTTAGTCAACTATTAAATATATATTTATTTAAATATATATCTTAAATATATATATATTATATATATATCTCATAATCTACCTTCTTCCAAGAAAGGATTTGAGGTAACTCACAGAACATATAGTGTATAAATAAAGAGCCAGGCACGATAGTGCATGCCTATGGTCCAAGTACTTGGGAGGCTGAGATGGGACGATTGCAGGTTTGGAGCCAGCCTCAGCAACTTAGACCCTGTTTCAAAATAAAAAATAGGGCTGGGGGTATAGCTGGAGGTAGCACATCCTGAGTTGAATCCCCAGTACTAAAAAAAGGGGATGGGGAGGTGGGAGATAGGTAGGTAGTCAAGGAAATGAGGGTAGGGAAAAAAGAGGAAGAAAATAAGATGAAGTTAGAGGTAAATTTAGTACACAGTATTGCAAGTTGTAAGGTTTTGTGAGATTGTTAAAAGATATCCTGCAGATTTGGCTTTGAGCTTCTTAGTAACCAAAGGAAATATGGAAATGTAACTTCTGATATGATTTAACATAAATGTGCATAAAATTATTTTTATCTAGGAAGAATCCCAATAGTTCCCAGGATTGAAACGTAAGAGAATTTCTCTGTGTCTTAATCACGTCATGGTGTCATTTGGGTTAGTTCTGTCCCTTCACATTGATAGCTCTTTGAGGGCAATAACTTTCTTATTTTCCCTTAAGTGCCTATAGTGCTTAGGACAGGGCACAGGAAGTGTTTACAAAATCTGGATTGAATTCTTTCCAAGATTTGGAGCATTGATCGCATCCTTTAGCAACTTTTGAGATCAGTTTGGAGGTGAGAGCAGCCGTGGCTATCCTGCTGGCTATGTGTAGCAGCTGTTTCTTGGTTTGAGCCTCCTGTGAGCCAGTTGAACAGTGAGGGTGACTGGCAGCTGGGCGTGTGCCTTGGCCTGGTCAGGTGAAAGGCTATTCCATTGCTTTGCAAAGAATGGAGGCTTGACTGCTCAAAGCGCACCACCTTCCCGCCCCCACCCTGCTGGAGCCCTCTTTCTTGCTCACTCTCTGACATGCCTTTCAGTTTTCCTGCCTAATGGAAAAGTCCAGCATGTGTGAGGGAGATTCTGGCCCAAACTGGACAGCTTCTGGTGGATTTGGGGCCACTACCACCTATGGTTGTGCTTGGCACAGGGATGGCCACTCTGCAGAGACCCACCCAGACAGGTCCTTCACCGGGGCAAGACGTGAGCTGGGGCCCTCTCCCCAGTAATCAGGGTTTTACTGTTTGTTTCTCAGTCGCATCCTTTTATCTTCTCAATACACTTGAACACCAATCTTGGGGGGTGGGTATCATTTCACAGCTTACAGAGGGGGAAATGGAGGCTCTAAGTCGTGTGACTAGTGAGATGCAAAATCATGACTTCAGCCCAGGAACCTTCACTTTGGCTTCATCTTCTCCTTCCCTTTGCACCTGCTGGCCTTTGGTCTTGATGAGAGGCCAATATTTTTTGACTTGGGGACAGGTGGGTACAGTTTGTTCCACGTGAGATGCTGTCAACACACAGCTGCCTCACCCCCCAGCACTTTCTGTGCTGTCAGCCTGTGCTGACACATCTGATTCCCACCTACAACTTGGAGAACTTTTCCTGCCTCCTGTTTCATTTGAGCCAGGCCAAGCCCAGGCAGTGTGGGTACTGGTAAACCCCATTGTGCTCATAGGGACGCTGAATTTTGGAGGGTCACCCAGCTGTTCGAGGTCAGAGGCAGGCTCAGAGGCCCAATCCTGACTCCTGGTCCAGTGCTCTGCCCCAGCCCCAGAGCACTTTGGTATCAGTTTGCACTAAGGAGCTTAGAATTCTTGGAACTCTGCAGCACCTGCCTCCAGGAGAGCCTTAGCATACGTAACCTAGATGATGTGACCTGGGGAAAGTCTTCTTTCCCCCAAGCCAGCAGCCTCATCCATATCTGCAGGTTTCTTTGTGTCTATCCAGCACTGAGCTGTTTTCAGAACAGAACATGTAGGATAGAATCAAATGGGACATGGAGCGTGGCTTCCCTCTTGAATCAGTGTGATGGAAACATAATGCTAAACAAGAAGCAAGCACAGTGTTGGCCCCACCCCAGGTCCCTTAGGTGCTGTTCTCTCTACTTGAGATGTAGATTGGCTGAGTGCTCAGAGCTGCAAGCAGAGCTCTGGGCATTTTTCTAGAATCCAAGGAGAAAAAAAGCATGGCTCCTCAGGGGTGTTTCTGCTGTAGGTGAGAGACCTATGCCCACCAGTAAACAGGGATAATGTCTCGTCAGCCTCCCTCCTGCAGTGGAGGTGGGAAGGCTGGCCTCAGATTTCTCAGCAGTAACTCACTATTCATTCCTTGTGCACATTTGAATGACTGCTTACACCAGAATGGAGCCTGGGCATAGTTGTAGGCAGGACAAAGCCCCTGCAAGTGTAGCAGTGCAGAAGGCAGGAGCTGGGGGTGACAAGCACAGGGAGCTTGAGTCTGCAAGGAAAGAGGGAGTGGTGGTCCTGGGAGGCTTCCCCAGGAATGGACATGTGGGCCAAAGTCTCTCGGGTGTGTGGGAGTCACCTGCAGATGCAGAAGTCTTGAGATGGAGAAGGGAAGGACACCTAACCACAGTGACCAACCCACCGAGAGGACTTTGTGTATCTCTCTCTCTCTAATGTCCTCTATTTAGATTAATCCTGCAGACCTTTTCTGAGTACCTGTGAGGTGCTGAGTGAAGGTGGCCGAGATGGACACTGCCTGTGGGCAGCTCCCAATAACTTGGGTCGCAGGGGTTGATGAGGCTGTCCAGGTGCAGCACTGTTGTGGACAGAGCAGGTGGAGAGGGCCACTGCCGGACACCTTGCTCAAGGATGCTGATCTGTACCTGGCCTTGCAAAGCACTTAGAAGTCTTCCCTGCACACTAACCTTGTGGTCTCAGGCAGGGAACCTAAGCTTTTGAGTCTTGGCTCCATCCTGGTTGCAGTGGGGATAATGGTGGTGCTTATCTTACAGTGTGTGAGTGCATGTGTATGTGTGCGCGCATGTGTGCACACATGCCTGGGGGGGGGGGCATCACCATGATGAGGACCCTGAATTCCCTGGCTGGAGAAGCAAAGTGGAGCAGAGGTGCTGCTGTGGCTGGCTGTCATGGCTCTTGTTCCCTCTGGGGCTGTGGTTAGCACTGAAACTAAGTGCCCTGGGAAATCAGGGAAGGAGCCTGTGGGATCCAGGTGGGCATAGGGCAGGAAGGCTTTAGGAAGAGGCAGGAAATCTGAGCATTAGGAAATGAGGAAGCCCTTGATGATGGGGTCTCCGTTTAGGGACACAGGACAAGGACTAAGTTTAGGGAGCAGAGGCGATAGCTTTTCAGCCTTTGGAAAACCAGCCACCAGTGCTCGTGGGGGTGGGAAAATCTCATGACAGGAGACAATAGCATGTCAGGTTAGGAGGACAAAGTTCAAAAGGTGAGAAATGTAATGTTTATCTTGATAAAGCTTGGAAACTGCTTGGAAACCCCCAGGCTCACTTCCTCCAGGAAGCTGCTGTGGACTACACCCAGTCCTTATCGCTCTGGGCCTCCATCTCTGCTGCACTGAGCCCGAACTTCTGTGTCTCTGCTTTCTCTCCTGGAGCGATGGCTGCTTGGGACCCGGGACCATGGCTGGCCTGTTTATCAAAGTAACCAGGAAGACTACTAGTCTGTTTTCAACACACAGGTTTGCAGAGGGCTCACAGCTGAGAATGCTAAGCAGGGTACAGATTTGGGTCTTCTGACCTCAAACCAGGTGTCTTCCTGCCTCCCTGGCCTCACACAGGTGACAATTCCCAAACAGGTTGGCACAGCTTTGTCCACCAGGCTCTGAAAGTAACAGAGCTGACTGTCAGGACCAGCAGGATCCGGACACCTCAATCCAACTCCTTCATCTTACAGAGGAGGAAGCCTCACACCCCAAAGCAGTGCCCTAGGTCCCAGCCCAGTGCCTCCCTCGCTGCACAGAGAGACCTCTAGACATCACAGGGCTCCAGGTGGGCTTCAAGCAGGTGGTGCCAGTGTGAAGTGCCTTCCTTCATGCTAGGAAGGCCCCCAAGCTCGTGGGAAAGAACTGTGGCTTGTCCTGCACAGATTTTCAAGCTTTCTTTATGAAGAACTGCTGTTAGCTTAAAAAGGCCTAGAAACATCATCAAGTGGTGATGTTTGCTTTAGTGATAACATAAAAAGCATTTAGTACCAAGCACTGCATATTATAGGTGATGATTTATGCTCAGAACTCCTGACTGAGCCTGGGATTTGTTCTTTCCACGTGTCGGCATTGGGTACTGACCATATGCTTGGCAGAGTGCTGGGTGCCAGCTGACTCACAGTATGGGTGGATGGGCACCCTGCACAGCAGCCAGTGTGGTCATTGCAGTAGGGAACTCAGTGGGGGGCTGCCCACCCGGCCTCCCTGTGGGCCCTCACAGCTAAAGCTGATCAAATGCAGGTCTTGCCAATAAGTATCCATTCTCAGTTTAACTTCCAGTGGTCTTTGGTATTTGCCTATAAAGTAATGGCCCATCGCTGAGTGAGGGTGTAACAGGGGCCAGAAGACTCGGGCACAGAGACATGTCACCTTTTTTTTTTTTTTTTCCTTCAGAATTGGGGATTGAACCCAGAGACTTTCAATCTCCGAGCTACACCACCAGCCCTATTTTTTGTTCTTTATTTTGAAACAGGGTCTTACTAAGTAGCTGAGGCTGGCTGCAAACCTGTGATACTCCTGTCTCAGCCTCCCAAGTACTGGGATTACAAGTGTGTACCACCACACCTGGCTTGAGACATGTCACTTTTATGTCAGACAAGAATTTAAGAGAGAAAAAAAACCCCCAATCCATAATGTCACAAAAAGCCCCCCAAAAGAGCTGTGCTTAGGAAAAGCCTTTCCTGCAGAGGTTGTCACCCTGCACAGGATGCAAAATACTAGTTTAAAGCAGCTGGCCGAGCCAGGTATGATGTTGCACACCCATAATCCTAGCACTTAGGAGGCTGAGACACAGGTTTGAGGCGAGCCTCAGCAACTTGATCAGACCTTGTTTCCAAAAAATAAAAAATAAATAAAAATAAATAATTAAAGGGCTGAGGAGTCAGAGATGTAGAGTTCCTCTGGGTTCAATCCCGGCACTGCCTCTCCCCCCAAAAAGGCTGGCTGAGGCTTTGTGCTGTCTCTGCACCATTGCATGGGATAAAAGTGCTGGTTTCCAGAGTTGTCTTTTGAGACAGGACCCAAATGCCACGGTCCCAAGGCTGCCTTCCTTGGGAGGTGTGTCCACTCTCTGAAATCACTCAGCTTTTTCTGTGTCCCTGTTGAGCTCAGGGATTTACATCTCCTGTTGTACCGAGCACAGAATCATGCATGAAGTAGGTCCTTGTTAGATGTTGGTGCAAACCAGTGACCGTGTATGAGGCACCTGCTCTGTGGGACCTGGACCTGGACAGATGAGTGTGGCTTCGGGGAGAGGTGTGAGTTAGATGTTCCCAGATCACTGTCGTAGGGGTGAGGCAGAGTGGGGAAGGATGTGAGGCTGGAATGAGAAGCTCCTGGCAGCATCTGAGGAATGGCCATGTTTAGGGAATGGGGAGAGGAGAGGAGGGGGGTGCGCGGCAACACTGAAGCCAGGAGCGATGAGACTCTGTGGAGAGGAAAGGAACGGCAGCCCTGGTGCAGGGAATGCAGGGGTGGTGTAAGGCCTGCAGGTAACCAGAGGCCGCCTGATAATCTATAAGGGTGGTCACAGAGGGGTGCTGACTCTGGGGTCCATTGCAGTGAGCCCCAGGGTGAGTAGGAGGCAGGGCCATGCTGGAGTGGGCAGGGGAGGGGGCTAGACGGGGACCTGGTTGAGAGATCCGCGGGTGGGAGAGGCCCAGGTGCTTTCAGGGGCTAACAGAATGGATTTCTTTGTCTAAGTAGATGGATGGAAGCTTGGCTGAGATACATCTCAGACTTGCCAAAGACATCCATTAAATTCAGCGCCATATACACACAGGAACCGGGTGAATGGATTATTTTGTAAGAAGCATATAGGCCAAAGGTAAAATTTGTGTAAGAACGCTTTAAAAGTCAAAAGTCAGGACAGGCTGGTATTTAAAAAGTGAAATGACATGTTATTGCACAGATTTTTCTAGTAATTTCAAAGGGGAAAAATAACGACTTTGGATTAGCAAACCTCTGTATGTCATTAGGAATGAGTTTTGAAGACCCCTTCTTTCTGAACTGTTGCTTGTTTTTGCTGCCCAGGATTCCCTGGAGGACACTGAGTGCTTTATTGGAGGAGGGAGCAGAGTGTGGGGTGAACTTTGCCTGGAGCTCCTTAACATGACGTGGGGGACCCGGGAGGAGCCTCTGGAGCTTTGGCTCAACTGCATGTCTTGGAGTTGCAGATGGCACTAGGGAGAACAATTCTTAGAACACACTGTGCCACCCCCTCTAAGTGTCATGCTCTTTGGAGGCAGAGACATGGCCTCTGTCCTGGGGGCAGTGTCTGAGGGGAGCCCTGTCGGTGGTTCGGTGGTTAGGATGGTTCTTGTTGCAGGGCTGAGGGGTGGGCAGAGACACACAGTATGATGAACCCCATGGAGAGGGCAGGCTCCAGCCTGAGGGGCCTTTCATCTCATGGATGAGCAGCTGCCTGGGAAGGAGGAGGGGTTTCTCACACTCAGAGGCAGCTTCGGGACTGGCCGGAACCCAGCCCTTCCTTGAGTCCCCCAGGGTCGTGCCACTTTGGCTGTGCTCTGGGGCGGCCACGACAGTTCTTAGCTAAGGAGCACACCGTGCTATCTCTTTGGGGGTCTAGTAGATGACTTCTGAGTCCACACAGAGCGGGCGTTTCCTGCGGCCGCCCCCGGGCAGGCTTGCTGGCCAGGCTGAGCTGAGTCACCACCCGGCGTGGGGCCCGGTGGGGATTTCCACGCAGCCCCAGAGCTGTCTTCTCCTGTTTCCTGTTGGCCTGTGATGCAGGCTGCCTGCCAGTGAGTGCCCAGGCCACTCTCAGCCCACCATGGATCCCAAGACCCCTCAGCTCCCCCACTCTGGGGATGTATTCCCAGCAGGGTATGTGCCTGCTGGTCTGTCGCATCCCATCCTGGTGAGCAGCTCCTGGAGGCCTGGGTGGCTGCCTGGTAGGAAGGGCTGTTGCTGAGGAGCGAGAGCCAGCTCACTCTAGTACTTCCTGTGTTCTGCATTCTGTAGAGCAGAGTTTATAGAACAGAGTTCACAAATGTTATCTTACTTAGTTCTTACCACTCCAGTCTAATGCTGTGCTGTCTAATATCCAGCCAGTACCCACACATGGCTGTTCCAACTCCAGGTAATAAGACAAATCTAGTTCCTCCGTCGTAAGAGCCACATTTCAAAAGTACTCAGGTAGGCTAGTGGCTACCAGGCTGAATAGTACAGGGTAGCACATTTGCATCAGAGAAAATTGGCTGGCACTGGTCTGCGGTGTGGACATGTGCCCCCATTTTATAGGTGAAGAAACTGAGTCTCAGAGGCAGTAGGTTGATTTGACCACTTGGAATAATGACCAGGTGAGATATTTTCATTTTATAAATGAGGAAACTGCAGGTTCAACTTTCCTTTCTTTTATAGAGAAGAGAAAGTGGCACCAGGGACTCTCTGGTGAGCCCGGGGTACAGTGTGGGCGAGCCCCCTCGATGCGTTCCCAGCTGTGGGTGGTTGTTTCTCTCCTTGTCCTCATGACTCTGGGAACAGGCAGGCTAGGGCTGATTTCCCCCACAGGAATCCTTGGCCTCTTGCCTATGTGGGGATTTATGGCCATTGGTGACCTCTTGGGTGTTTTGGCCTTTGGTTAGAGCCAAAAGAGGTCTCAGGAAATGCGTTCTAGTTTCATAGCAAAAAAGTGAGGTCCAGAGAGGCGGGGGACTCTGAGGGTCACACAACTAGTGAGCTCAGCTGTGTTTTAAACTTCTATTTTCAAGACAGGGCTTGTCTGATTATCTTAGGCAAAGAACAGGGCTTTAGGGTCACATAGACCAGGGTTCAAATCCTGGTCTTGCCTTAAGAAAGTAAGGGGACTTTCAACAAGGACTTCATCTTTCTGAATCTCAGTGTCTTCATCTATTTAAAACAGGTATAAAAGATCTCATGTAACTTTTTTTTTTGTACTGGAGGCTAAACCCAGGGGCATTCTACTTCTGAGCTACACCCCTAGCCCTATTTTATTTATTTTTTAGACATTGTCTCACTAAGTTGCTGACGCTAGCCTTGAAACTCTGATCCTCTGTCTCAGGCTTCCAAATACTGAGATTACATGTGTGCACCACCATGGCTGGCTCGTAATTGGTTTTAAAGGTGAAATTGTAAATGTCTGAGAGACTTAGCACAATTCCCAGTATATTATAAGTACTCATTGAATGGTAGCCACTAATATTACAATGGCGTCGTCACTGCCTTCCACATCCTGGTTCTATACTACAGCTTCTGGTCCACAGCAGACATTCAGATGGAAAAGGAGTCCCAAAGTGGGTAAACGAGGTTAGACCTTTTTTGGAATAGTCCAGTGACATTTCCAGGGAATATGCTGAATGCATCTCTGCAGTGTTTGGTCTTCTTTTCAGGGGAAGGACTTCTGACAGCATTGCACATCTGGAGAGCTATAAGTACTTCATTCCAGAATGTCTAGAAAGTCTGGAAACAGAGGGAAAACCTGTACCCTATTTTCCAGCTTTTTGAATACCTTGTCGAATTAGACTGAAACAAATCACTGGAAAATAATTTGTTGGTTTTATTTTAAGGCTTTTGATCCTTTGAAAAACATCGTCAGTGACTGTCCTAGAGTGTCTGGGTGATCTGGCCACCTGGCCACCTCTGCTACTTATGTGGCTTATTCATCTCCAGGTCTGGGCCCGGGGGGGGGGGGGGCAGGAGGATTTTCAGTCTTTAGAAAAGGGATCTATTAGCCGGGCGTGGTGGCGCACGCTTGTAATCCCAGCATTCGGGAGGCTGAGACCGGAGGATCCGGGTTCGAGGCCAGCCTCAGCTACCTAGTGAGGTACTCCGCAACTTAGTGAGACTCGGTTTCAAAATAAAGAATAAAAAATAGGGCTGGGGGTGTAGCTCGGAGGTAGAATGATGCCCCTGAGTTCAATCCCCAGTACCGCAAAAAAAAAAAAAAATAAATAAAAATAAATAAAAAAGAAAAGGGATCTATTCAGAGAAAGTAGATTTGTTGAGGGAGAAGAGTGGGATAGGTACTTTCTGGGAATATTTGCAAAAGAAATTGGAAAAGGCAGCAATGGTTTTGGTTATCCTTTGGTGAGCGAGAATCTTCTTAAGTAGATTCCTCAATAATAGTCAGCCTATTGACTATGACTGTGACACCTGTGACTGTGTTTGAATAGAAATTAAGCAGAGCAGAAGATGAAGTTTCAACTTTTAATTTCAGCTTTGAAAGCTGAAAACCCCCTAGGTGTGACCTTGGTGCTCCTTGGAAACCTCCCAGCCCTGTGCCCCAGTGGGAGGGCTTGGAAGGAAAGGTGGGACGAGGACAGCCAGGGCGGGGGGTGGGGGGGGGTGACCAGAAGATGGCCCTGACCTCAGCAGATGTGCCTGGGAGTGGGACCAGCATTAGCAATTCAGAAAGCTGGTTTCATGAAGCTGAGTCGGGGCTGCTGGCTCCCACCAACCACCAAGAAGCTGAAGCACAAGTGGAGCCACTGGGTTATTCATGGAAAATCATGGTGAGGTGACGGTGAGGTCTGCGTGAATGACAGGCAGCAGGTGTAGCCACGGTCCCACGAGATTACAACGGAGCTGAGAAATCCTTGTCTCCTAGTGACGTCACAACCATCTTGGCACACTGCATTGCTCACGTGTTTGTGGTGATGTTGGTGTGAACAAACCAACTTTGCTTCCAGTATTGCAAAAAGTATAGCAGCTGAGCATGGTGGCACACGCTTATACCCCAGTAATTGGGAGGCTGAGATGGGAGGATCACAGGTTTGAGGATGGCCTCAGCAGTATAGTGAGACTCTCAGCAACTTAGACCCTGTTTCAAAATAAAAAATAAAAAGGCTAGGGGTATAGCTCATAGGTAGAATGTCCCTATAAGCTACCTATGAGCTACGCCCCCAGACTTTGTGTGGTACCGATTCAATCCCCAGTACCACAAAAAATTAAAAAATAAATAAAATTATAGCACGTGTGATTTATGTACATGACACAAACAATACTTAATAATATAGAACATCTGTGCTACGGGTTTGTGTATTTACTGTACTTTTTATTGTTTTAGGGGGTCCTCCTTAACAATTCAGAAATCTCATTTTGAGAGGCTTGAAGACAGGGCAGCTGGCTCCCACTAAGTAGCATGAAGCTGGAGTACAAGGCAAGAAGGTTGAGAAGTCCTTATTAAAAAATGTCACTGGGGCCGGGCGTGGTGGCGCACGCTTGTAATCCCAGCATTCGGGAGGCTGAGACCGGAGGATCGGGTTCACGGCCAGCCTCAGCTACCTAGTGAGGTACTCCGCAACTTAGTGAGACCTGGTTTCAAAATAAAGAATAAAAAATAGGGCTGGGGGTATAGCTTGGAGGTAGAATGCCCCCGAGTTCAATCCCTAGTACCGCAAAAAAAAAAAAAAAAAAAAAAAAAAAAAAAAAAAAAAAAAAAAAAAAAAAAAAAAAAAAAAAAAAAAAAAAAAAAAAATGTCACTGGGCATGGTGATGCACTCTTGCAATCCCAGTACTTGGGAGGCTGAGACAGGAGGATCACAGGTTTGAGGCCAGCCTCAGCAACTTAGCAAGGCTCTCAGCAACTTAGACCCTGTTTCAAAATTAAAAATAAAAGGCTGAGAGTGGGGGACTCAGAAGTAGAATACTCCTGGGTTCAATCCCCAGTGTTCCCCCCCACACCAAAAAAAAAAACAAACAAAAAAACCAAACAAAAAAAAAAACCAATTTGTAGCAGTATGCCATGGGATGCTGGCTCAGGCTTATATGTCTGTTTATAGCACTTCTGGATCGTATCATTTTCTCTTATTATTTAATCTCATGTTCTTTTGCTCAGCACTGCCCTAGGAGCAACAGGCTATACCGCACGTGTGTGTGTGTGTGTGTGTGTGTGTGTACATGTAGGCATGTGGTTGACCATCTAGGGTTGTGTAAGTGTATTCTATGATGTTTGCATAACATTAAAGTCACCTAAGACATTTTCAGAATGTGCCCATGTCATGAAATGCCACATGATTGTAACCAAGGTGCCCTCTCCTTCTGGGTACCCCACTGGGGAGGCCAGAGGGTCAGCAGCTGGGGTGTCCAGAGAAAGGGAGGGAGGGAGTCTTGGGAAGCAAACCGGTTGAGTGTCCGAGCAGCCCTGCTGACTGGGTGTATCCGTGTGTGCCTGCTGTCCCCCATCGCTGGCCACCACCTCTGTTGGTCAGGGCCTGTGCTGGCCTGCTTGTGTTGCTGCGGCACCTCTCAGCCCTGCAGCTTCTCGTGCTGGCCTCCCACTTCTTTCTGGGGGGGGTTAATTCCTGCTCAGCATGTACACAGAGCCTCTGTGTGGGGACACTGCAAAGGGCCAGGTTCCCTAGATCCACACTGTCTTCTCCTGGGCACTTGCTTCCCTCCTTCTCGGGTTCCAGTGACCGCCTGCACCTCTGCCCTCATGCTCACCAGCCACACCAGGCATCGACCTGCAACCTGGCCTCGGCCCGCTCTTGAAACCCATGGTAGAAGGCAGTGGGGACAGGATAGTACGAATCGCCCACATTTTCAGCCTCCGTGGATGGTGTCACTTTAATAGCTCAAGGGAGACATCTGTGATGGCGTGCATCCAGAGTGCGTGGTATTTGTTTTTCATTTGAAATATGAAAAGCATTTTTTAAGACAACCGACTCCTCTGAGTCATGCCCAGGGGAGCAAATGGGCTGCAATGTGAGCACTGGAGGAGGAAGGCAGGAGAGGCCGCTGCGGAGCTGACGCGGCGGGCTTAGGTCACTGCTGGGCCGAGTGCGCTGACCATAAGAGCAACATGTGGGCCAGTGCCGTGGCTGAGGGGTAATTTATTGCAGCCACTCACTTGACCAGGAGCCCCACACTCTGGCTTCCCACAGGCTGGGGGGGTGGCATGGGAACCCACACGCCGGCCGCGGTTGAGCGAGTGCGCTTGAGTAAGAGTTATCTTACTTGGCAGAGCGAGTTTCGGGTGGGGGATTTGTCACTGAGCTGTGCATTTGATGGAGAGCCTTGAGGCCATAGGTGGTCGCTGGACTTCCTTTTCTGTTGCTAGGTCCACTCCTTTCCAGTAGTCTGGTGTTAGGATGTCCCTAAGTCCTGTTAATTCGGCCCTTACAGTTCAGTTCCATGGCCTTCTGTGGGTCTCAGCACCCCTGGTGAGGTGGGTTGGGCCAGGTGTTCTAGAGTCTGTTTGCAGGTGAGGAGACTGGGGCATGAGCTGTGACTCTTGTTTCCTGAGTGGTGGGGCAGAGTCGGGACTGTGCCAGACCCCATACTTCTAGGTCTCGGGAGCCTCTGCCTCCAGAGTCCCAGCCTGCTACGAAGGTGTCTATTTCATGCCTTTCCCTACACTTCTGAAGGAATTCATGGGGTGCAGTCTGGAATTACACCTTTTATGTGTGTATGGTACTGGGGATTGGACCCAGGGTCATTCTACCTCCAAGCTACACCCTTAGCTCTTTTTATTTTGAAATAGGATCTTGCTAAGTTGCTAAGGCTGTCTGCCAACCTGAGATCCTCCCCTCTCAGCCTCCCAAGTACTGGTGGGATCCTCCTCGCTCAGCCTCCCAAGTACTTCTGGCTTAGTAACACACATTTTGCCCAGGCTTTGCTGTGATTCTTCTGGACCTTCATCTTAAAGCGGCTGACCCCCTTTAGACCTCTCCCCTTAGACATTAGACCGGTATCACCATGCAAGTATTGTAATTTGGTATTCTGTATTTAAGACCCATCTCCTGCCATGGAGTGCCCGCTCTCAGGGGAAAGAGTCCTTTCTTGTCCATGGCTGTTGCCCCAATGCCTTGGGTGGTACCTGGCACGCAGTAGGCCTTCAGTGAATATTTGTTGAGCGGACACACCTTTTCCATGGCTCTGTGGCTAGTGTGGCCAGCTGGGTTGGTTCCTGCTTCCATGTCTAGCTTTGAATGTCCTGTGGCCTTGCTTAGTCTCCGTTTCCTCACCTGTGGGACGGAGGGCGATGTGTCTCTCTGGCAGTGTCCTCGTGAGGTGAAGACAAATGCCACCCACACTCTGGGGTGTCCCAGCACAAGGTGGGCACTCGGAGGGCGGCCCCCACTGTTGCCGCCACCAGGGTCTTGGCAGGGCATCAGGGTCATTCTGCCGGTCAGTTTTTCCACTGCCATCAGATGGGATCCATTTAGCTCTCAGACAGACAAGGTAGGGGACTGGACTCTGTGCCATGGGCTAAACACCGGCTGCCTCGGGCCTCAAATCGAGACCAGACGCCAGTATAAACCCAGGTGGCCCAAGCCGAGGACGCTCCCCGGAGCCGGACTCATGAATGGATGAGTAAATATTTACCCTGTCTGAGGTTGAATGGGGACCGTCTACCAGTGCTGTGTTTTTCTGTCTCCTCCCTCTCTGCTCTCCATCCCCTTTAAAAAAGGAAACTGAGAGGTTGGCAGGATAAGGGCCGGGCTTGACCACTGGCCATTGGTGTGTCCTCCAGTCCTGTCTGAGTCCTGATTCTCCTCCTTGAAGCCTTCCCAGAGCCTGGCCCACCTGACTCTGCCCTTCTCTGGACCACAGCCTGCAGATGGCCAGCTACCCTTGAGCTCACACGGGGAGACAGAGGGCAGGGGGGCCGCTTATCCCCTGTCTCCACCCTGGACAGATAATCCCCACCTGGCAGTTGTAGACTGCAGCTTTTGTGCCTTCCTCTCGTGTTTTGTGTCCTTTGCACCTGTCTCAGGAGTTCCTGAGGTGAAAGGCTGCGTCCTCTGCACCTTTTAGACTGCTCCTTTATTGGATGGTTGGTTGGCTGGTCGTGCATCCATCTACCCTCCCCACAGCCACACACACGTGTGGCCAGCCAATTCAGTGTTAGGCTCAAGGCTGTTCCTCACATGGTGAGAAAGAAGTTCACATCCAAAGCTAGAGTGGACTGCAAGAGCCCAGAGGGCTTCTGGGGCTGGAAGTGGCAGGAAGGCTATTTTTAATGGAGTCAGAGCAACTGAGCTTCTGAAACATGGTAATACTCAACCTTGCTAACGTGTTCCTCTGAAAAAATACTTTATCAGGCCTTTTGCTGCTCACTGTTCTTTATTTCCAGGTTCCTGCCTGAGCGTGGCCAGGAAGTTGAAAGGCAGCAAAATAGAATCTACCTTCCCTATCACTCACCCCTTTAAAAATGTGACTAACTGTGAGCCAGCTGAGGTTTGGCAAGATGTGGATTCCGTTCTGCACGGACTCTGTGGTTTGTCATCTCTGACTTGCTGGGAAATCCTTTGGCAGAGCTGGAGGGGGTGGGGTGGGAAGTAGCGCTTCTCTGGGGCTGGAGCTTTTCTAGGATGTGTATGATTTGCAGAATAAGGTGAGTGGGCTGCCTGCTTTGTCTCAGGGACATGGGAGCCAGATCTGGATTTAGATCTCAGCTTTTACTCCTCACCCCTCAGTCACCTTGGGTGGGTCACTCAACCTTGGTTTCCTTATCTGCAAAATGCAGGGAATGAAATTTACTCCCTAAGTTCTCCTAAGGAAGGAGCTGGTTTTATAAAAACCCACAGATATAGTTCTTGATATATAGTAACTTCTTCTAATTTCTAAAATCTTCAGATTTTATTCATAAAGATTGTGAATATCTTGATGTGCACCTTCAGCACTGTGTATTAAATACGAGGGGCAAAATAAAGTAGGAGATAACAGAGGTTCTCTTTCAAGAAGGAATTATACTCTACCAGGGGAGAGATTAATGTCCAAGCAATAACACAATATTTTTACTTATTTATTTTGGTACTGGGGATTGAACTCCAGGACATTCTGCCTCCAAGATATACCCCCAGCCCTTCTTATTTTTATTTTTGAAACAGGGTGGGTCTAAGTTGCTGAGAGTCTTGCTAAGTTGCTGAGGCTGGCCTTGAACTTATTGAACCTTCTGTCTCAGCCTCCCAAGTACTGGGATTACAAGTGTGTATCACCACACCTAGCTGCAATAATGTGAGATTTTTTTAGTATTCTAGAACACTGTTGTCTAATATATAAATTTAAGGCAAACTACAATATCACTTGAAATCTGACAATGTTAAAATGTATGGAGGAAGAGGGTAAAATCAATTTTAAAAATTGTTTTATTTAATACTACCTAAAATCTATTTGAGTTTTTTTTTTTAACTTTTTAAAATAACTAGGCCTTGGAAATCAATGTGTCCTCCACACTTGCATCACATCTCATTTGAACTGGCCACAGGCAAGTGCTCAGTAGCCGCTGTGGTGGTGGCCACTGTATTGAACAGCACAGTGGTAGGATTTCTTTGTTAGGTCAGCTGCTGTCCTCTGCCTTTTGCTGTGACTTCAGTTACATAGCCACTGAGGAGGAAAGCAGGGCTAGAGCGTGGTCTTCTCTCTCTCTGCTAAGGAAGAAGGGAGCTTATTTTCTGAGTGTCTGCCATGTCCCAGGTTCTGTTATACATGCTACCTTCTTACTACATTTAATTCTCTCAGCAGCCTATCTAATGGATGGATACCATGTGCATGCTAGAGGTGAGGAAACAGAGGTTCAGAGTGGCCCAGCAGCTTACCCAGGGCCACACAGTCAGAGGTAGAGTTGGCGTTTGGACCAAGGCCTGCTGACTCCAGAGCCAGGTGCCTCCCATTCACCTGTCCTCCTTCCCCTACACAGAGAAGGAGAATTTGCACACAGCAACTTGGGCTAGCTACTCAGGGTAAGGGCCAGGGCACAGGAGGGGCCTTGGGGGCTGGGCAGCCTGATCAGCAACGGCTTTGGGACATTGGTTCAGAAGGCCTGGCCTGCTTTGGTATAGTGAAAAGTGCAAGTAGCATTCCATCTAATCACAGGTTCTGCCCAAAAGGTAGACATTGAAGCCCTTCACGGGGCTGAGTGGGTGGTAGCTAGTGAGAGGTATGAGGTATGAGCGAAGGAACTGGGGTGGGCAGCCATCAGAGCCCAGATTGCTGGACTGTGCCCCACCTATCACCTGGGAATGCCAAGCACTTTGCGAGGCTCCAAGGAGCTGGGGCTTTCTGCTTGGGGGAACTCCCAGGAATGTGGAGAGGCTGGGGTTGAGCCTGCTCTTGAATGCACGCATACATTCTGCAACCACTCGTTCACCCGCTCACGCAGCAAGCACTGATGGAGCATGTGCTCTGGGCCAGGGGAACGGGGCTGTTTCCTTGCCCAGCACCATGTTGCTTGTGTAGATCTGGCTCATAGCAGCTCTGAAGTCCTTGTGCTTTTCCCCTCTTAGAATGCAGGAAGCCGAGGCTCAGAGCAGTGGTCCATTGCAATAGGTAAGATGGCTACTGACTGGAAGACATAGGACTTCAGAACTGAAATTTTGACTCATCTGTCTATCTCTGTTGTTTAGCCATTAGCTAGCAAGTAGCCACCGAGCTGTTTCTGTTGGCCAGGCATTGAGCTACAATCTGAGTTATATATATGTATGCATGTATATATGTGTATATGTATGTTTATTTTGCTACTGGGAATTGAATCCAGCAGCATTTTATCTCTGGGCTATATTGCTAGCTTTCTTATTTTTTTGTTTTGAAACAGGGTCTTACTAGGTTGCTGAGAGTCTTGCTATATTGCTGAGGCTGGCCTCGAACCTGCAATCCTCCTGTCTTAGCCTCCTAAGTACTGGAATTACAGGCGTGAGCTGCTGTACTTAGTGTTTTATTTTTAAGAGCCATTACAGTGTTTCCGAATGTTGAATAGTGGCTGAGCTGTGGCGTGCCAGCCACTGCAGGATGCTGGTCACAGTTCATTTCAGCGATTCCTCACAGTCCTTTTTCAAAGAGGAGGAAACAGATGCTCAGAGACGCGTAACTTTCTGAAGGTCACCTGGTTCTTGGCCAGTCACTCTAGAGCCCTGAGTCACTGTACCTCACCTTTGTGACGAGGTAGAGTACTGGCCTTGAAACAAAGCTTGCTGGTACCTTGTTGTGAGGCTTTGTCTGGTCTTCGGTTTTACCAGGTATGAAATGGTCACTGGAGTGATCAGTCTACCCTCTTCTTCAGAAATCAACCTGCCTGGGGGATGTGTCTCTTGAGGACCCTGTCTGGCTAAGAACATTGCAGGATAGATTGTGTGTGTGTGTGCCTCCTTAGTGCATCTCTCTGTCCCTCCAGTCTGTCCTTCTTTTCTTGTTATATAGGGCAAGCTCAGGATATGATCTCCCCTGGGCTTGCAGGACCCTCAAAATGACATTCCCCTATCCCCCATGGAACAGTCTAAGCAGACCTGCAGAGAACTCTATTCAAACTGATGCCCAGAGAGAGAGAGATCCTAGACTTAAGAGACATGGGACTTCATGACAGGAGGGTATCTTAGAGAATAACTAGCAAGGCTTTCACTTATTTTTCTTTAAAAAACAGTTTTAAATATACTATTATTGGCACATTGCAATTATACATTATTATGAGGTTCAGAGCAATAGAAGCATACACACGCACAGTACCCGGTGCGTTCCTGTCTGGATCCACCCTGCTCCCTTCCCCTCCCCGTACATATGAGGAGATTGGTATTGATAACTTCATACATGTACTGAGCATTATTTGAACTGTTTCTTCATCAAGTCTCTCCCATCCCCTTCCACCTCCCTCCCCAAGTCTCCTTCTGCTATTCTACTGGTATCCTTCCTCGTTTATTGGAAATTCTTTTTGTTTCCCAATTTCTTGCGAGTATGGATTAGGAAACTGTGGTATATACATACAGTGGGATTTTACTAAGCCTTTCACCTTATAGAGGGGGAACGGAGCCCCGCAAGGTCAGCCATATAGACTATGTTGCAGATACCTGCAGGTACGCTTTATCTGCTGTTCTGAACAGCAGCTTTCTCTGATCCTACCTGTACTTTCAAAGGAACGAAAATGCTAAGAATTAAACCCTGCTGAGTCTGAGATGGAAAATCAAGAAACAGTCACACTGCAGAAGTCTGCATGCCCCTCCCATCGGCAAGGTGGAAGCCAGATCAGGACCCACACAGCTGGTTCTTCTCACAGAGCAGCGGGGCTAGAACACAGAATTTGCAGGCAGTCTCTTGAGTTGAGAGGCAAGGGTTCTGTGGCTCTGGAGCAGAGGAAGGGTCGGGGGAAGAGCACTGGCCAGAGAGTCCAGGTCAGGTCTCTGTATCTGCATCTATTAGCTGTGCAGCTGAGCCGTAATGCAACTCTCTGAGCCCGACATCCTTATCTGGGAGGATAAACTCACAAATAGCTTTGGGTTGTTGCCCTTGCAGAATTGTTACATAAATCGAATAGTAAGCCATGCTTCACTGTGCTGAAGAACCAGGAAGCATTACTTGAATGTAAGAGGAGCTACCTGCACACCCCTGGTGACAGCTCTCAGGTGGCTAGTTGCATTTTATCTTCTTCTAAGAAGCTCTTTCTTGGGCTGAGCAGAAATCTTTGACATCTTCTCTGCTTTTTAAACAGCTCATCATAAGCCTTACAACCTCTGGGACCTTCTGTCCCGTCTGCTTGGGTTGCTCTCCTGGCAAAGCATCGCTGGCTTCCTTGCCACGTTTCTCACCTGCTGCCACCTGGCCACTCTTTAGATACCTGACCAGGTTGTTTATGGCCCATCCAGTGTTTACACCTGAGGGGGATGCAGCAGCCCTGACCCCGGTCCTGAGACCCAGCCCCCTGCCTCGCATGAGGCTGCCTCTCCTCCCGGCAGGTTGCTGTGACAGTCTGGCTTTATGGAACGGTGAACTCCATGACATTTGCTGAGCTGCGGGTGGAAATGGGAAAAGCCCTCCTGGACCTCTTCTCTCTCTCCTTGCCAGAGGAAAACCAAGTCCCCTTCGGCCCATTTGAGCACTTTGCAGCTTGTAGCTGTGCTCTTCCTTCCTGTAACATAAGTTTACCCCAGATGCCAATATTATATTGCTGGGTATTTTTTTTTCCAGAAAAACTTAATTAGAATTTTTAATGCATTTTTTTTTGAGGGTGGGCTGTTTTCATTTGCCTCTAAAAACAATGAGAAGGAAAACAAGTATGATCTTATTGCCAGAACCTACGGGGCCAAATCTGAAATTAATTTACAAAGTCATTAGTATTTTCCATTTGCCAACCCAAAAATGAATGTAAGTGCAGTTCCTTGTAATTAACTACAAATTAGAAAAGGATTGAGAGGACTTTTTAGGGACTCACACACCAACACCAAACTCCAGCAGAAGCAGATGGGGGTGGGAGAGAGTTGCTTTGGTTTCCACTCAAGTCCCTGACTTTGGAAGAGTGAGACAGATTCACAGATTCAGATAGCCCCTGGAAGAGAGCACTTTTCCAACAACTTGAAAACTGGCAGGGACCATCAGAGTGATCTGCTCTAACCTTTTCATTTTCTGAGTGAAGCAACTGAGAGATTCGGGAAGGGTAAGCTACTTGCCCAAAGTCACATGGTCAGTAAGGTCAGAACTGGGGCTGGAGCCCACACTTCTGAGTCCATGACCAACACTCCAGCCACCTCCTTGTGCCTTTCCTGTTTGGCACTTGAGATATGCCCAGTAGATCCCATATACTCATGTCTAAAGCAGCGCTCCTCACTAGAGAAGAGGAGACAGTGACCCAGTCCATCACCCTCTTGCCAGCACTATTGGTTTCAGATGCACTACAAGTGCCTGAGGCTGCCCCTCTCGCCCTCAAAGCCAGGACCTACTGGGCATGTGGGAACCTGCTGTTCCGAGAAGGGAATCCACCCATGTTAATTGTGAGTGGATGTTTGTCAGTGCCTTCCTGTGTTTCGAGGCTTGTGCTTCCTGTGATCTCCTAGGTTCACATGAACCGGGCCAAAGGAATCACTGAGCCATCAGAGGGACAGATGCGGGAAGGCCTTAGCAATGCTGTCCCCTCCTGGGTTGAGGGTAATTCCTGATGATCATCATGCGTGAGCATCACACAGCCAGCTGCACTCGGTGTTTCCTTTCTAGCAGATGTCTTCAGGGGCTTGGAGTGGCCCTGCCTTCCAGTTCTCCAGCTCCCTGGCCTTGGTGAGCTCAAGCACAGCCCGGCACATTGGGCCTCTTTCTTCCCCTTCTTTTTTTTTTTTTTTTTTTTTTGCGGTACTAGGGATTGAACTCAGGGGCGTTCTACCTCTGAGCTATACCCCCAGCCCTATTTTTTATTCTTTATTTTGAAACAGGGTCTCACGAAGTTGCGGAGGGCCTCACTAAGTAGCTGAGGCTGGCCGCGAATCCGGATCCTCCGGTTTCAGCCTCCCAAATGCTGAGATTACAAGCATGTGCCACCACGCCCGGTTTTTCTTCCCCTTCTAATGTCAGCGACTGTCTGTGGTGGTGGTGGGGAGGGTGAAAGGATTCAAGGCCCGGCTACTGCTCGCAAAGAATCAAAAGGCAGGCATGGAGAACGGTGTTTACGTGGAGTTAGGGACCATCCCACTGGTGATAAGGGACTGCCGAGGAGGACCGTGTGCTGCCCAGCAAGGGTAGGGGCTGTCTCCAGCAAGCAGAGAGCTGGGCTCAAGGAGGTGACATGTCCTGAGCTGGCAAGGTGTGGAGGTAGGATTGGACCTGAAGCCAGCTGCCCCGGGGGGAGGGGTGGTCACTGAGGGCTTGTTGGGGAAGCTGGGCAGGCGCTGGGGACAGCTGGCAGCAGGAGAGGAGATGGCAGGGAGGGCTGTGTTTGGGATGGTCCCTTGTCTGGGCCAGGAGTCAGCAGCCTAGGCGCTGGCACTGTGAGAGACCAAAGGTGGATGTGGGGGGAGAGTGACCCCAGCAAGGGAAAGAGAGGCTGGCCTGTGCGCCCTCCTCACTCCGGCTTGTGCCCGGACTCCAGCCTGCCCGAGTGGCCCCCAGGCTGGTCATGCATCCATGGCTGGTGGCTTTGCCCTCGACTTAGTCTGCTGTCTCGAAAGGAAGCAATAAACTGTTAGTATGCAATGATATCGTAACCCCCTGCAGACACCCAGGATGCATAAGGCCCTCTCCTCTGAGCAAAAGAGAAAATGGGAACTCTCTGGGGCCCAGGTCTCTTAGGGAGGGCTGTATTGTCTTTATCATCAGGTTCCCTCCCACCTGCTCTGCGACCTTCGATGCACGAGCACTTCCTCCCTGCACCCTGCACAACAGCCCAGGGAAGGGGCAGCTCCGGGCTGGTAGGTGAGGAAGCACAGTGGTGAGGAGTTAGGAGCCCCACGGGGGACTGTCCCTCCACTCCCCATGGCTGGTCACTCCGTGGGTCCTTGGAGTTGCTGGCCAGAGGGCCATAGAAATTCTTCCAGCTTTTATTTTTGCTGCGTGGGGGTGTGGACACTAGGGATGTCAAGAAGCCATATTCCTGTAGGACACTCCCCGTGTGTGAGGCAGAGGCCATACTCATGGCTCTGTGCTCGGTTCTAGTTCCAGGGACCCTGCTCCAGAGGGACACCAGGGCTGAGGAATGAGGGGAGAGCCTGGGGGCAAGGGGGAGCATTGGTTCCTCTGCAGGCGTTGCTGCACCAAGTGCTTCCCGGGACAGTGAAACCCGGGGCAGTGGAATTCTCTGTGTGAGTAAAAGGCCCTCTCCCTGGAAGGAGTATGGCCACCACTCAGCATCTCCCAGCGGCCAAACACTGCTCTGTGGGTCAGGCCTTCTTCTCCTCCTTCCTTTCTCTGATTTCTTGCCTGTGGCTGTTTTCACGTGCCTGTGGGTATGTGCAAGTCATGTCAGGCATCGTAGTCCAAAGTGGGTGATACCGCTCTGGGGATGGGGTACCCTGGACTGATTCCCAGGTGCGATTATTGGCCTCAGGTGCAGTCATCTGGCATGAAGTTTAAAAAAAGGGGGAGTGGTGGAAGTGCTCAGCAGGGGCCTGAGTAGTTTTTTTCTGAAAAGTGGGTGGTAAGCCAGTAAGTGTGGGAACTTGGGGATGGATAAAAGCAGCCCAGCTGAGAAGTCACAAGGACACCCCCCCCCCTCCCTGCAGGGTGTGAAAACTCCCGGGAGCCCTCCAAATCCAAGGCTGCCAGTTGACTAAATCAGGGAAGATGTGAAATATAATTTTTAAAATGTGTCTTCTCTTCAGCCTTTTCATGGAGTTTGATCACTGTTTAAGCACCCATAGCTGGTTCCAGCCCCTTTCAAAGCAGATGCCCTTCTTTCTGCCTGTCTACAAAATTATCTTAGAGAGAGGAGGAAGTGCTAGAAACCTATGCCCTATGTCCTATGCCCTCTTGCAAGCCCTCTGTTGCCCAATACCACAGGCTTGGCCCTAAGTATCTGAAGAAAAAGCAGCTACTGAAGAAAACAAAAATTGGTTCTGGCTAGTGCAGGTCTCCTGCGATGAGCTCACTGTGAAAAAGAAGACAGGAATTTAAGTTTACATGGACCTTTAGGATGTTAACAGACAACTTTCTTCCTTTTGCTCCCATTAGGGGGAAAAATTAAATGTCAAATGCCCTGTGCTATCCAGTTACATCAAGTTTTCTGATAAAATGTGAAGATAGCAATATGTGGTTGGTTTCCTGCCCTGCCTTTCCCCTGCTACTCTTGCCAGAATTTTACTAGGGGGAGGGGAGCTTCTGCTGCTCTAACCCTTCAGTAAAATCATTCTCTCCCTGGCCTTTAACCTTTGAAAGATTGGGAGTCCTTCGCCATGAGGGTGAAACAGACTTCCCTAGTGGCTCAGGCTTGAATTGAGGCACATCAGGAATACTTAAGACCACAGCAGCTGGGTGGTCCCTTGTGCTGGCTAGGTGCTAGTGTGTGGTAAGGAAGGTGGTTCATGTAGCCAGGCATGGTGGTACACACTTGTGATCCCAGTACTTGGGAGGCTGAAACTGGAGGATCACAATTTCAAGGCCGGACTCAGCAACTTAGTGAGACGCTATTTCAAAATAAAAAATAAAAGTAAGGCTGGGGGGAGTGTGGTGGTGGTGGCTTGGAGATAGAATGCTCCTGGCTTCAATCCCTAGCACCAAAAAGGAAAGCAAGCTTGTGTTACCTGCACGTGCCCCCCCCCCCCCACATGTGTGCCTTCTTTTTTTTTTTCTTTTGCGGTACTGGGGATTGAACTCAGGGGCATTCTACCTCCGAGCTATACCCCCAGCCCTATTTTTTATTCTTTATTTGAAACCGAGTCTCACTAAGTTGCGGAGTGCCTCACTAGGTAGCTGAGGCTGGCTGCGAACCTGGATCCTCCGGTCTCAGCCTCCCGAATGCTGGGATTATAAGCGTGCGCCACCATGCCCGGTTCCCGTGTGTGCCTTCTTAAGCATCCTCTCTAAAGCCAGGTATGGTGCTGGCTATGGTATGCCCTCGAGAAATATTAACACATCAGAAATGTTAGGTGACAGCCAGGAGTGGTGGCACATGCTTGTAATTCCAGTACTTGGGAGGCTGAGACAGGAGGATCTAGGTTCGTGGCCAGCTTCAGCTACTTAGTGAGGCTCTCTGCAACTTAGTGAGACCCTGTTTCAAAATAAAGACTAAAAAATAGGGCTGGGGATGTAGCTTGGGGACAGAATGTCCCTGGGTTCAATCCCCAGTAACACACACACACACACACACAAACAAAAGAAATGTTAGGTGACCAGAATCTTGAACCCCAAGCCAGTTCCATCAGCTTAAGGTTGGCGTGTCTACTTGTCACCAGGTGTGGGGCAGGCAGAGGTGGAGCTGGGCTTGATAACTGAGTGTGTGTGATCCCAGAGAAGGAGGGTTCTGGAAGAAGGAAAGGCAGACTGATGACTTGTCTCCCTACAAAAGCCTCTGTTCTCTTGTCTCCCACATCCTCACTGATGGGGTTGGGTGGGGACCTTAGTTCTCTGATGTCATGCAACAGAAATGGTACCCAGCAGGCTGAGTTGATTGGAGACTCTTTTTCTTGCTCTCTTTTACTCTCTACTCTCCTTCCCCCTTTCCCTCTACCCACCCAGGTGCACTGTGTAGTCTGCCATCTCTCCCCTTTCCCTGGCCACTGCAGGCCAGACAGCCGTCAAGGGCTCTGCAGGTGAGCGAAGGCCCTCACTCCTTACAGAATGAACTCTGCCAGAAGGAAGCTTGACATTTTCAGGCTGTGCCCAGTGCAAAGACCTTCTGAGGCCTCTGGTACCAGCAGCTGGGGTCTAGTGTGCCAGAGGCTGAGGGTGGCCCTACAAATTACCCAAAGGAGCCTTTGACAGTGAGCAGGGATGCCACTGATAATTACAAGTTGTCCCAAACCCAACAGTGGTGTATGGTTGCCCTACTGAGGTTAGTCTGGGGTTCCTTTTTCTTTTTTTGGGGGAGGGGTGCATGCTAGGCCAGTGCTCTCCCACTGAGCTGCACCCAGCCTCTCTGTCTTATAAAGGATGATGTCTCTGCTCTGGACACCCAACTAAGGTTGCCGCTGAAGTGCTTACGGGACAGTCAGTGTGCAGGAAGTGGGGCATAGTATAAGAAAGTGGGGTGGGATTTGGGGTTCAGTCCCAGTCTAAAGGGGTGTTGACAACTGACCAGTAGCCAACTGTTACCAGATCTTCTGAGTTGTTGTTGTTGTTTTTTTTTTTTTCCAAGAGAAGCCAAAAATCTAGATTCACATATGAAATCTCCTAGCTTCTAAAAGTTGGAAGTTGGCCACTAATTTGAAAGTTTAAGAAACACTTTGGAAGCCAAATACAACATCTGTGGGCCGCTGCCTGTTTTCGACCTCCGGCTCAGACCAATTAACTGATGGCTGCCTTCTGTCTCCCAATTCCGGCAGCGGGAAGTGTCTTCCAGAAGTTGCCCAGGTTGACCAGACTGAGGTGCGGAAGAGGAAGGAGGCGGTTGACTTGGCCTCCATTGATCACTCGTTTGCACAATAAATATTTATCGGGGATCTGTTCTGTTCAAAGCACTTTCTCTGTTACCACCCCCCCTCCATCCGCTCAGCGGTTGGGGATGAGCCCTGTCTTGCTCCTGCTGGCCGACTCTAGATCACGCACTGTTGGGGATCCGTTTTTCTCCCCTGGGACTGAAGCCAGGGTGGATGTGGTGGGAAGAATCTCAGGAGGCAGCAGCCTGGCGGGGAGGACTCCAGTTCTCAGGCCTTGAAGAGTTCCTTGGATAGCAGCTTAGCACATGGAAGTCTCTGGGAAGAGACAGTCCTCGTGAGGAAAGGCCCCAGGGATGTGGAAGCTAGACCGAGCACAGCCATGCACACAGTTCTTTGAGTCCCTGAAGGGTGTCTTGGAGTAGGAGGCGGAAGTCACAGAGGAGCAGATTGCCCTGAGCAGCCACATGGCAGACTGTGGTATGTGTGTGTGTGTGTGTATGTTTATTGGGGATGAAACCCAGCGGCATTCTACCTTTGAGCTACACCCTCAGCCCTATTTTATTTATTTATTTTTTGTTTTGAAACAGTGTCTCACTAAGTTGCAGAGGGCTTAGCTAAGTTGCTGAGGCTGTCTTCAAACCTCCTGTCTCAGCCTCCCAAGTACTGGGATTACAGGCATGTGCCACCATGCCCAGCTATGGCAGACTTTTCAAATAGCATCTGGTACCTTGAGATGACCTCCGACATATCCTTAGGTTCCTGGGCCTTACACCTTCTCTGATTCATGGCTTATTTCTGACAGGAATCCTCCCAGTAGCTCCTGGCTTATTTGACTCTCTTGGAGTCAAGTGCCCCAGAAAAGCCAGTATGAACTCTGATTCTAGGCTGACTCAGTTCTCCTGGGGATGAGATGGGTAGTATTGGGCGGTAGAGGCTGTGGATGTCATTGCTGTTGTTTTCCATTTTGCTGCTCCATGAATTTTAAGTTGAGGATTGATAGTAATGACCTCACAGGATTGCTTGAGGCAGCTAAGGTTCAGAGAGCTCAAGTGACTTGCTGCAGACCACACAGCTAGGCAGTGGAGGACAGGGCTGGAGCGGGGATTTTAGCATCACCGTTCTTTTACCCCACACCAAATTGTTAGCTTTTTAATTTGCTGTGTTCATCCTTCTGTGTGTCCTCTTTTCCTGTTTTTAGGACTGTCACTGTTCAGATATTTACTAGTTAGGGTTTCCCCCTGTACGCTTGGCCAGAAATAGGACTTTGTCGCCTTCTGTGGACATTTCCAAGCCTCCGTGGTGCACACAGAATTGTACTAGAAACGCTCAACCCTGGGGCTGCCTGAGCAATGAACTGGAACTTTCTGCAGAACTTTTGAGGACAGATCACCAGTGAATGGGTTGGGAAGAATTTCTTCGAGTGTTAGTAACACTTTGTTTTTCACCTTGTTAATGCTCCTCCCCACCTGTTTTCCCCGCTAGTGTTGGTCTTAAGTGTGTTAAGTACTTTTTTCCACTCAGTGTCCTAGATAAGAGGTTTCCAAACAATGTCCCCTGACCTGCACCCACCCCAGATCTCAGACTTCTTGATGGACACAGGATCCACGTCTGGCTTGGCTTGGCACTCAATGTGTAGAGGAGCAAAGATACCCCCAAATAGGCTTGCAATGTTCATGAGAGTGGGTACCCCATGCTGATCCGGAGCATAGGGACATGAGCCTGTGGGCAGAGATGACTCAATGTCCACGCACTCGGCAGCTCACTCCTGGATTCACACATCCTTCTTGTTTTCTGGGGCCCGTCCCTTGGCCCCATGGGCCATTCTGAGCCAGACCAGCTGCCCTCGCTGGGACCACAGCAGCAGGGGCAGGCGTCCCTGTGGGCAGTTTTTCCTCCAGTGCCACTTTGAAGGTTGGTGATGCTCTTTGGCACCCAGGGCTTTTCATCGATGGACAGTTGTCCTGAGCAGTGCGTGCCAAGAGTACTTTTCACATCATTGAGTGATGGGTCTGTGCATCTTTTTGCATTAAGAACTAAGTAACCAAGATGTCAATGTAGCAGATGTTCCATAAGTACTTTTTCAGCGAAATCTTTAGTGTATTTCTTTGTCATACCTTTTGAGAACATCTTTCTTACTGCAGGTCATCGATGTTTCAATATTGGCTCTTTTCAGGGTTGGTCTTACAGTGAGCAAAAGAGGGAAGCTATCACCAAAGTTATTGGAGCATCTGGGCCCTTTGCCTGCTTTGCTGCATTTTAAAATTGGGCTTCTGATAACTCTCTCATCAGAGTTCTAGAGATTAAAACAAATTATATTGAGATATAACTGACATCAGTTAACTGCACGTGTTTATTTTATCTTATTTTTTGGTACTGGAGATTGAACCTCTGAGCTACACCCCTAACCCAATTTTTTTATTTTTAAACAGAGTCTCACTAAATTGCTGAGGTTGGCCTTGATTCTCCTGTCTCTGCCTCCCAAGAACTGGGATCATAGATGTGTACCACCACTCCTGGCTAACTACACATATTTAAAGTGGAGAGTTTGAGTTTGACATTGGTATAAACCCATGAAACATTGGCATGAATGTGTCCTTCATGCCTCAGTTTCCTTCTGTCCCTTGGAAATTTTACCTTTTGGTCTGCCTCCTGCCTGCGCCACACCCAGGGCCACCACTGATCTCCTGTCTGTAACTTTACATCAGCTGACATTTCTTAAAATTTTACACAAGTGGAATCAGACAGTGTGTGTATTTACTGTCTGATTTCTTCCACCTAGCATAATTATTTTCAGATTTACCCATGTTTTTGTATATTTCAACAGTGAATTCCTTTTTATGTCTGAGTAATATTTTATTATAAGGGTCAAAAGGGAGGAGGGATGCCCTTCAGGGATTTTTTTTTTTTTTAATTTTATTTGCACTTTAAAAGTTTTGTGGTTTTTTTTTCTTTTTGGTTTGTTTTATTTCCATTTTTAACGCTTCTTATGGAACAGTATTTTTTAAATGTGCTTTAAAAGAGCAAATATTTGTTTAGCACTCATTTGGCCCTAAATTTTCACTTAATTACTTTAGCCAGTGGGTGCATTGGTGTGTACTGTGTCTGCCCGGTGCCGGGCATGGTGGCACTTGCAGGGCACAGGAGTTTATGTCCTAGGCAGTGGCTGATTTGCTTGTGAGGCTCTATCAGTAGTTAAATAGTGACGTCACATTCTATCTGTGATAGAGCCTGAGTACTTGTAGACCCATAACTGTGCCATTTTTTGCAAAAACACTGAGACCTTGCTTTCTCCCGTCGTCTTAGTCCTGGTGCTGGTTTCTGAATCTGCAGGACCTCGCAGCAGACAGGCCTTCCCAGCCCTCAGTTCTCCCACGCCAGGCGTGGGGATGGCGTTCTGAGTGCTGTGAGATGGGCCTCGTGGAGTCTCATCCTTGCACAACTGGGGAAGTGGGGCAAGATGGTGCAGGGGTGGGGGGGTCTTCCCCAACAGGAGCCAGAATGGAATGCGGCTGCAGAGGAGTTGGAAGGTCCATTGTTGATTGACCTTTTGAAGGAAGTGTACTGTGTGTGAGGAAAACCAGTAATCCTCGGGCTAACACAGTTCACCAGAGATGGGACCTTGGTGATGCCTGCTCTACCTGCCCATTTTACAGATGAGGAAGCTGAGGCTCAGAGAGCAGGCTTAACTCAGTTGCTAATGGCAGAACTGGGGCTCTGAAACGTGGGTACTGTGTTAGACCTTCACTTTCACAATCTGTGAGAGTGGGAATTTCAAGAAGCTTGGCAGGATTTGGTAGGCCTGGGAAGGAAATCATTACTCTTTCAAGCCTCCGCACACAGCTGCTTGTACATTAAAAACAAACAAACAAACAAAAAACAAAGCCAAGTATGTGTATTCCTATAATCCCAGTACTTGCTTGGGAGGCTGAGATGGGAGGATTACAGGTTCAAGGACAGCCTCAGCAAGTAGTGAGACTCTCAGCAACCTAGCAAGACCCTGCTTCAAAATAAAAATAGGGCTCAGAGTATAGCTCAGAATGCCCCTGGGTTCAATTCCCAGTGCCTAAATAGTTTCCCCAAATGGCGTTTCTAGAATATTCTCACATCTTGGTCTCCTAACCTTGCTCTGACTTGTTCTAGAAACAGCTTTAAAGTTCAGGGGTGAGTGCCGAGCAGCGTCATTGGGCTGTATTTTTTGGCACGTGGATAAGAGGTGATAGGTGGCTCCTTTGTCCAGAGTAGTGCTTCTCGGTTGAGGAGGACCTTCACGTGCAGCCTCTCACAAGAGTCCTGTCACCGCCTTCCTGAGCAGCCCCCTTGGACCCATGAGGAAACCGGCCTCAGGAGCTAGGACACCCAGATTTAGTCAGGTCCCGTCTCCAGTCCGAAGGCAGTGGGTCATGCAGGCCAGCATGCTGCTGTGGGAAGAACTGGGCTATTGTGTTTAGTTTGGAGTTTAACTCTACTCTCCTACTTGTGTGTGACCTTCTGGAAGACAGCCCCTCTAAGATTCCTAGTCATCTTTTGGAAAAATGCAGCCCTTGTTCCTCAGGATTAAAGTTATATTTAAGTTACCGTATTTGAATATAAAATGCCCAGCACAAAACTTGCTGAAAGCAACTAGGAAGCAACTGGTCCCTGTTCTCTCTCCTTGATGAAGGTAAGGTGGGAAAAGCTAGCTCTGAAAAAAGCCTGTAAACAAAAATCCGGATGGATTGGCACATACGGTGGGATGTCCTTGGCCCTGCTCTTTTTTTTGGAGGGGGGGGGGAATTGAACCCAGGGGGGTTCTACCTCTGAGCTATATACCTCTAGCCTTTTTTTATTTTGAAACAAGGTCTCAGTACATTCCTGAGGCTGACCTCCAACCTGCAATCCTCCTGTCTTAGCCTCCCAAGTACTAGGATTATGGATGTGTGCCACTGCATTGGGCTGGCCCTACTCTTGTATGCGGGTTCTTTTTTTTTTTTTTTTTTTTGCGGTACTAGGGATTGAACCCAGGGTCATTCTACCCCTGAGCTACACCCCCAGTCCTATTTTTTATTCTTTATTTTGAAATGGTCTAACTTACGGAGGTCCTCACTAAGTAGCTGAGCTTGGTAATCCCAAGTACTGTGATTACAAGTATGCGCCACCATGCCTGGCTGTATTCGGGTTCTTAAATGTTTCCTGGATAGGCCTGTGGTCTGATTAGTTGCATAGCACGTTAGGAAGACAGAGGTACCACCACCATGTACCCTGCATATAGTAGGCCCTCGACAGAAACAGACTCTTTGCAGAGGCCTGGAGCAGCACACCGAATGCTACATACTCCACCCCTGTGCTAACTGAATAAAGCAAGGTAAAATCCATATTGAGGCCCGGGGTCGGAGGGGACAGGGCAGCCAGCGGTCAGTGGAGTGAGGCAGGAGTGGGAGCTAGGCACTGAAGGGAGCTGTTCCATGGCACCAGGGTGAGTGGAGCCGGTGCAGACTCGGGGGTCTAGAAGGAGTGCGTGTTGGGGACACCTTCCTCAGACACTTAGATGGAAGTCCTTCATGCCCAGCTGTTGTCTGTGTTTTGTTTTTGTTTTTTGGTGTGTGTGGAATTGGGGGTTGGACCCGGGGTACTCTACCACTGAGCTACATGCATCCCAGCCCTTTGTATTTTTTGTCTTGAGATAGGGTTTCTCTAAATTACCCAGGCTGGCTTTGAACTTGAGGTCCTCCCATCTCAGCCTCTAGGCCTGACTCCTTGGTCGGTATTTGGCATTTTCCTTGAGGATCTCTCCATTTAAGTAGCTGATGCTCCGACAGGGAGGGGATGTCCAGCCTGTTCCCTCTACAGCAAGAGCCAGTGGCCACCCAGTCAGGTTCAGACACCTTCAGGAGTGTGGGGACCGAGTCCAGTCGGTGGAGATGAAGGGCCCCTCCATCTCTGCCTCCTCTCGCCTGACGCACAGAACGGAGTGGCCAGGATAACCGGGCTGCTGTTGGGTGGCTTGGGCGCTGGGTCACACCTGACATGTGAGGCTGCTGCCCGGCCACAGCCAGGCAAGTTGAGAGGGTGCTCTTGTGTAGGGTTGGAGGTGAGCAGCCCATAGATTCCCCGCCCTGCCCAGGAGAGGAGACTCCAGGCCTCCCTCTGCTCTCAGCTTCCGCTCAGGAGCCTGTTTGAGAATTCAGTGACTCACATCCTGTTGTCATCCTTGTTTAACATGCCCCTCCATTGTTACCAAACAATCCAGGACTCCGTGGTGTGCCTGTGTCGTGTTCTGCATCCTGGGCCTGGGCTGACCAGCTGGGCTCTCTTGAAGGACATAGGACAGTGGCTGCCCCTGCAGCTGGGTGTGTGGAGGATGGGAAATGCCCTCTTCTCTCTGTGCTTGGTGGGCTCCCCTGCCCTTCCTCATGGCCTTAGTTCTTTGTGCAGTTATGTCAAAGCAGAGGTTCCCATTTGGGGCCATCTACAGCTTTGGGGATCATGGATTCCTGGAGTAGAAAAAACACTGTAGTTTACTCAGAGGATCCTTGGGTAAACAGGGTCCCCTCCTCCCTCATGAATAAAAGGGATGATGATAACCCTCCCCACCCCCAGCTCCAAAGCCCTGTGGCCTCTGAGCACAGGGTCATTATGCTCATGCCAAAGCCAACCACGTGTGTGAGCACACCTGTGCCCGCCTTGTGCCTTTCGTGACCTCTGACTCGGGGCAGATGATTTCGCAGCCTCCCTCACCTTCTGGGTCTCAGTAGCCTCCTTTCCAGGACATTGTTTGGTATCAACTTAATTTCTTTCCAGTACAGGCCAGCTGCCTGCCCCTGTTTTGCTGATGCAACTTTTGGGTTGGGGTTTTTTGGTTTTTGCTTCTATCTGCAGAGCAAAAGTTCTGAAGTTTCTCTTACTCTCTGTTTGCTGTTCTGTGTATAGTAGAGAAGACAGGCCCTTTTGCCAGCAGTCCATGTTCTTCATAGCTTCTGAGCTGCAGCGGGGGGCAATCCGTGTGTATTAATTGGTACCTTTAAGCTCTGTCACTCTGCAAATTAGTGTCTTTCCTAGGTAGACACTGCTATAAGGTGAGGAGACTAAAGGGTGGCTGCATCTATCATTTCTGGATGAGATAACCCATACCTACATACTTGCCTGTTAATGGCAGCATGGACATGGTGAGGGCCACGGGCACCCCAGTCTCTTGACCAGGCCCCAGTGCTCTTGTCTGCTCCTAAATGTGGCCCCAGGAATCTGCATGCTTTCTCAGTTGGTAAATCCAGTAACGATACAAGTCTCCAATGACAAGGGTTTGTTGAGCAGACTTAGTGCAGGGCCCTTTATCTAATGTCTGCCTGCGGCCTTAGCCACAGATGACTTGCTCACTCTGGTATGGTGAGTGACATAAGCAGAGCTTCCTCATCGAAGGCATCTCAGCTACCTGCATTTCCCTTCTGGCCCCCGTAACCTGCTAGCACCCGCAGCTGTCATTCTCCTGCTGTTTTTAATTGCACCTCTCAAGACCAGCCGATCACTAAAGAACAGTTCTGGTATTGGGCCTCGGGACAAGATGTGTGTCTCTGGATCCCTTTGCGACCAGGCTTGACTTCTTGGTCAACTTCATAAGACTGACAGGAAGCCTGAGGTTTTTATTTTGTGCATCTTCTGAGACTTTGGAGTTTAGCCTCTTGTGCATGCACAGAGTAATAATTCCCATGCTGTTACCCTACTTTTGAACAAATGTGATCCGCCAACCCTACGCTCTGCCAAGGGCACGGGAGCAGCTTAGTTGGTCTCTTTGGCCTCCAGGAGCTCCTGGCCATAAACTCACAGAAGTTCCTTAATCGTACCAGGCCTTTGGTTCTAAATGACAGGCCCAATAGGGACTGTAGGACTCTGAGGAGGGGAGGGCAGGGGGAGGTCATCCTGGACAGAAAGAGCCATGGAACAAATGGGGTGCTGTTTGGTAGCAGGTGGGTTGCTACTCTGTGCTGGGACAGGGTGGCTGGAGGAGGAGAGTTGTAAGTGTCTGGGACTCCGAAGGAGGGAGCTGTTCTGTGCTCCTAATTGTGGCTGCTCCTGGAGTCAGCTTTCACCTACAGCCGTTGAGTGGACAAGGCCAACTTAACTGGAGGGCTCCTGCCTGCCTGGCTTGCCTCAGTCCTCCTTTTTATTAATGGAATGTCTGTCTTTTTGCCCATAGGGGTTTGGTCTTTGCTGTCTTATGTGAAGTTGCCCCCAATCAGCCAGAACCTTTTGTTTAGGTACAATAGGTAGTCTGTACCCTTAGAAAGGAATGCTAGTTGGCTATCAACTGTCCTTCAGCAGGATCACCAGAATACACAGTGCACCCATTTGGGGTTGCTATATTGGATGAAAATGCAGCTGTAGGCTCAAAAAGCTTTGGTCCAGAAAGAAGCAGAGTGTTCAGAATGTCAGCAACAGGCGCCCTGCATTGTCTGTAGGCAAAGGGACTTTAACTCCATGGTCCTTAAACTTAACTTCCCTAGACTCGTGCTCATTCCCCTCCCTCACTTCTAACGCATCCACTCTTCCCCCTCCCTGGCTGAACTGGAAGGTTTGAGAAACCTGCAGCCTTTGGAGCCTTTTTTTTTTTTTTAAAACAAGGGCTGAGGATGTGGCTCAGGGGTAGAGCACTTGCCTAGCATGTGCAAGGCCCTAGGTTCCATCCCCAGCACAGCAAAACCAAAAACAAAACATGGAAACAAGACAGAAATGCAGATATGGGACTGTTCCCTTCCCAGCCATGTTGTATGGACTTTGCAAGGATTGTGGTAGAATTGGAGCCACAGGAGCCGCTGACCTGAGCACCATCTCTGTTTACACTGCAAGGTCTCTAACATTTGGGCATCTCTCTGGCCAGTGACTCATAATTAGGGAAATCAGAAATATGCAATTAACACAAACCCCTTGCTTTGCCTTCTTCACCCTTTCGGCTCCCCTAGTCGTAAACACACCCAACTTTTCTCAAAGTCTTTGGAAACTTTACGATTTGTTTTCTTAGAACAAGGTAGCCCAGTAATCATCACCGTCATCTCCTGGTTCCACTTGTCTTACTCTGAAAGTCTGTGAAAATCTTCTCCAGGAAAAAGAGAAGAAAGCAAATCTGCCCCCAAGCGTGCAGTGTGGGCTGCCCACGGAAGTGATTCATGGGCTGAGACTCAGGCAAACCTGGTGGCGGGAGGTGGGAGCGGGCGCCGGGAAGAAAGGGCAGAGAGAGGACACCCAGCCCTTCATGGTTTCTGCTTTGTGGAAGAAAGTGAAAAACAGAATGACTAAGAGTCCTGTAATAAGAATTGTTTGCTTTGTGAAGTGAACTAGTATTGAAGTCCACTGGCAGATAAGAGATTGTCATTGTCAGGAGAAGTGACTTTTTGGTGCCCTCCCCTTACTATTTTTAAGAAAGTAAAGATATTTCAAGATGAGTCTTTCCATCCCACCTCGCTGTCTCTGAGCTAGCTCCTTGCCTCCTCTTCGGAAAAGAGGGTCTGAGATGAAAAAATTAATAGTCAGTCTCTAGTAGCTCTTTCTTCCTCTTTCCCCTACTTTTTTACCTTTCCCTCTAAGTTAGACTTTGGAGGATGATAAATGACTTTCCCCTAAATACTTCTTTCGTTTTTCATTTTCCCAGAGGGAAATATGGTCATAGGAAGAGGAGTCCTTTCATTGGTGGGCTTCAGCCCGGGATTTGATTTTGTTCTCCCTCAGTCAGTGCAAATCAGTTGGTTTCCCAAAAGCTGTTTGGAAGCAGAGTCCCCGTGTGCTGACCCCGTGCACAGCTCTGCTGCAGAGCGAGGCCTCGGTCACCGTAGGATGAGAAGAGGTGTATGAACATGCTGGCTTGGGGATTCCACTTCTGATTCGTGTGCTGTGTGAGGTCAGCTTTGGGAGTGGCATGTATGAACAGCTGAGGTGAAGGGAGATTTTGCCTTGAGCCCATCACAGGGGTGCTAAGGGCTGTGAGTGCCCTGAACATCCCATCAGTGCTCTTAAAAAAAAAAAAAAACAGACCACCCCAGTACTCGGGAGGCTGAGACTGGAGGATCGCAACTTCAAGGGCAGCCTTAGCAACTTAGGCTCTCCACAACTTAGTGAGACCCGGTTTCAAAATAAAAAGGGCTAGAGTGTAGCTTGGAGGTAGAATGCCCCTGGGTTCAATCCTGAGTCACACACACACACACACACACACCACCCCCCACTCCCCCACCCCAACCCCCCATTTCAGGCTTAGCTCCCTTCCAAGTGAATGTCAGCGGCAGAGGTTTCCAGCAGAACAAAATGGTTTTCCGGAATGTTCTGTACAGCCTGGCAACCTCCCCTTGCTTGAACTAAGCAGAGACCAGTCCAGATCTTTACGGCATCCTCTGGGACTTGAATGTCCTGTGCTCCTGCCCACACACTTGGGGAAAGAGCAATTCCTGTTAACTCTGTGCTCAGAGAGCGAAAAAAAGCTTGTGAAAACTAAAGCTGTTAAATAGAAGGGTCTCAAATGAGACACTGTCCTCCCCTCCTCCAGGATTTAACCTTCCCTTTGCAAGAGGGCCAGCGGGCGGGCACAAGGACGATTGCACCCAGGAGCTCCTCTGCTCATTCACACTGTTTGCAGTCCTGGAGTTTGGAGCTAACACCCAGGTTCAAGGCCAGGCACTGCTTCTTGCTGCTGGGGCGACTTCAAGCAAGTCATTCAAGCGCATGTGAAGTTTTCCTCAGTAAGATGGAAGTGATGAGCTCACCCTGCCCCTCAGGTCCTGTGTCCAGTGAGCTAGTGCATGAGATGTGCTGCCTCCATTTCCCCCCACCAGAGTCTACCTCGGAGCTCTCCTTAGCCTGGTGGTTGGCAGTGGGAGGGGGGCAGCAAATTTGCACCCCTCCCCCCCCCAGGACAGTTGGCAGTGTTGGAGACATTTTATTTTATTTTTTTTTGCAGTACTGGGGATTGAACTCAGGGGCATTCTACCTCCAAGCTATATCCTCAGTCCTATTTTGTATTCTTTATTTTGAAACAGGGTCTCACTAAGTTGTGGAGTGCCTCACTAGGTAGCTGAGGCTGGCCGTGAACCCGGATCCTCCGGTCTCAGCCTCCCAAATGTTGGGATTACAAGCGTGTGCCACCACACCCGGCTTGGAGACATTTTAAGTTGTCACAGCTAGGAATGGGAGTGCTCCTGGCATCTTGGGGGTGGGGAGGCCAGGGACAGTGCTCAACATTCTCAGTGCACAAGGTGCCTGCCCCTACACCCAATAAAGAATGACCTGGCCTCAAGGGTCAGTAGGGCCGATGTTGAGAAACCCCAGGTCTCGCCTAACGCACAGCCCGATGGTGAAAAGTTCTGGGTGTCATGTGCTTTGCAGATGTGTAGAGCCTCCGTAGAGCTGGGCTGGACTTTCTCCATGAGTCAGCCGTCTCCTTTTCCAGTCAGTGCGCACTCTGCGCTGCCCGCAGCGTGGCGCCCAGGAGGCAGGTGCCCCGAGGAGGCCAGAGGACGCTTCTATGGGTCCAGCCCTCGCTGGAGGCAAGACCAGGTCTGCCCCGCACCTTCCTTCCAGGTCTGCCTGGGAGGCTTCTGTGGACTTCTGGGGCCCCGCTCAGGGCGCCCCACCTGCCTGGTCACTTGTGGAGAGCCTGAGCACGCTGCTCACAAGGAGCGAAGGGGACCAGCCTTGGGGCTGGAGAGCAGCGGTGACTTCGCCTGGCACTTACTGGTTCCCCACAAGCTACTGGTGCTAAAGCTCACAGCACCAGCCAGTGTCCGCTCGTAAGTTCAGGTGGAAATTGGGTTGTTCTGGTTGGAAGTTCCGCAGTGAGTGGGGCAGAGGGTTGTGAAATCCTGTTTTCAGTTCTTCTTGGGCCAACCTGAACAGGAACATTATCTAGAACCTGCCTGGCCACAAACTTCAGCTTCCTCCGTTGTTTCTGTATAACATCAAATGACAAGAATAGTCTGATGCTGGAAAAAGAGTTTAAATAAACATCAGCCAAAAGCATTGAAAGTGCCTGGATATAGTATATTTAGTGTACAGCCTGATTTTCTATTTTTTTTTTTCTGGTACTGGGAATTGACTAGAGGGGCATTCTATCTATAAGTTGCTCCCCAGCCCTTTTTAAATTTTTCACTTTGAAAGAGGGTCTTGCTAAGTTGCTGAGGCTGGCTTTCAACCTGGAATCCTCCTTTCTCAGCCTCCTAAGTACTAGCATTACATGTGTGTGTCACCATACCTGTTTTTTTGTTGTTGTTGTTAAATGTTTTTAGAAAAAAAAAAATCCTACATATAGTGCAAAGCTCAAGCAATGGAGGATAAAGATTGTACTGCAGGTAAGTGAGCCCAGGACAGTGGGGGAACTGATGCGGTCAGAGGGAGAGAGGTGGGAGGGAACTGTATGACATGCCCACCTGCCAGGGTGTGGCAGCAGCAGCAGGGCAGAGTGAGCTGGGAAGCCACAGGCGTGTGTGAGTTTGTGGCATTCAGCAGCAAACCTGAAGACAAAAAGAACCTTTTCTTCTTATGCTGAAATAGTAGATGTTAGGAAGAAAATGTAAAGATACAGAATACAGCAAGATTAATAGATACCAGGTTTGATTTTTGAGTTACTAACCTACTCCCTGGACCACTTCAATTAATATTAGATGAGTATTTGGGGAAAATTCATGTTTTATGCAAATTAACTCTGAAAGCTGATAGGTTCTCTATAAACAAAACCAGGTCCTCCCCAAATGTTTTTTTTTTTTTTTTTTTTCTTGTACTGGAGCTTGAACCCAAAGGTGTTCTACCTCTGAGCTACACTACACTCCTTTTAAATTTTTTTTATTTACGAACAAGATCTTGCAAAGTTGCCAGTGTTGGCCTTGAACCTGTGATTCTCCTATCTCAGCCGCCCAAGTACTGGGATTATAGGCGTGCATCACTGTGTCAGACTCTGAACTGGTCAAGACTTATCTTGTTGGTGTAGTTGAGGTCAGGGAATGGGGTGCCCCCTTTAGAGGTACACAGGCTGGCTGTACAAAGGACACAGGCCAGTTCACTTTATGTTAACTCTGGAGCTATAGAAAGGTTGGTTAACCTCTCGGGTGCTCTGCTTCTCAATCTGTATATGAAGATAATGATTCTTAAGCTTGTTGGGAAGACTAGTGGTGGAGTCAGTGTATTAGTCAGCTAGTATTGTGTAACAAACCCCACCTAAAACTCAGCACCGTAAAACCATGATTGTTTGTGCTTCTTCTTGCTTCTCAACTCACCGGGCTTGGCTCCTTACCCTGGGTTTGGCTTGGGTCTACTCCATGTGTGTTCATTCTTGGCCTGGCTGTGGGGCGGCAGCTTCCTGGGGAGACCACGGTGCTGGCTGAGATGCAGAAGGGCAGAAAGAAGCTCACTGTGGTCCTCTGTTCCTTCTGCTCATGTTCCATTGGCAGAGCAAGTCAGTAGCCCAACCCAAAGTCAAGGGACGGAATGGCAGAGCCATAGGCCAGAGGACAGCGATGCAGAAAAGGGGTCACCAGTTACACCTAGGACAATCATTGAGTGACCAGCTTGGTGCTTGGTGCATGGTGCAAGGTGGTAGCAGTCTCTACCATTGTTATTATTACTATTTAGTAAGCTAGACAAAAAGAAATTTTATCTCTCTTTTTTGGGGGGGGAGGTGGTACCAGGGATTGAACCCAGGGGCATTCTACCCCCAAGCTACACCCCTTGCCCTATTTTTTAGTCTTTATTTTGAAACAGGGTCTCACTAAGTTGCAGAGGGCCTCACTAAGTAGCTGAGGCTGGCCGTGAACCCGGATCCTCCGGTCTCAGCCTCCCAAGTACTGGGATTACAAGCGTGTGCCAGAAATTTCATCTCTTTAAGAGGCTAGAAAGCTTAGTTTTGAGAGGGACGTGTACATGTGAGCTCAGATAGGTTTCATCGGAAACATGCCAATGTTTGACACCTTTGCTTTTTATCACCTCTTTGGCCCGAGCAACTGGCACCTTGCCTGGGCTGTGGTGGGTGCGAAGCAGCTGCTCCATGGTCGATAGGAAGTCAGTTCCCTGACTGTCGCAGTGTATGTTTAAGTGCTGTTCATCCCGCCCACCTTCACCTCCCATTTTTTTTAGTTCTGGCCTAGGTTTGAGTTTGATTCTGGATGAGCCCCCTCTGTTCCTGAGCTTGGCAAGCGAGCAGAGGCTGCTGGGGTAGCCCGCTTTGTATTCTCCCCAATAGCAGAGCCTGGTGCATGGTCCTGCTGTGTTTCTGGTACTTGTGTGCTCTGGCCTGACTTCCCCTGGGTGGCCACGGGTGGCTGGTCAGTAGTGGAGGACAGGCGTGGCACTTGGCCCGGGGTGGGTCCCAGCCCCACCTCTCACCTTGGCCAGCGCTCTGGCCAACTCCACCTTCACCACCAGCTTTGGACTCTGGCATGTCCACATCTCTGGCTGTGGCTCCCCCTGCCATTTTGGGACACTTTACAGGTCCCACTTGGAGCCAATGGGAGGAAACCTAATTTCCTGCCACAGGAAATTGTTTGGCTAGTGAAGAATATATTTAAAGATTAAAACCTTCTGTCAAAGGAGGTTAAGGGGGTTGCTGGAGAAAGCTGTTCGGGGGTCCCTTGCTAGGAAGTCCCAGGCATGGGAAGAGACCTCCGTCATGAGTGGGGAGGAGCCCCGAGGCAGCTTCCTGGGAGCCTCCTCTCCACTTCAGCCGCTGGTCTTGGGCTACCAGGAAGGGCTTGGCTCAGAGGGAAAAGTGGATCAGAAATAGACCCTCTTCTGCAACTAAGCATGTTTATGGTAACATTAGCTCAGAATTAAGACTTATTTATTGGTTTTACTTAATGGGCCCAGTGCCCAGGAGGCTTGGGAGGGTGTGTTCTGGACACATCAGCTATATTAAATCCAGCAGCTGAAACTCCCAGTTCACTATTATTATCTTGGTAAGCACTGGTGTGTATTTTGAGTGGGGCACAGGGAGGAAAAAGAAACCTTGGGCAACCCAGATCCCAAGCCAGGAGATGTCCCTGATGCAGAAATGAATGAAATGCCCTCCCTGTCATGAGTTTGAAAATTGTATGGCTCACAAGCAGGAGTATGGACCAGATGACTTCCAGAAACCCCCCCCAAGTCAGACTGGTGGTCATGTGCTTGTGGGCTGGAGAAAGATTGTGCACCTGCCTGTCTCGCTGCCACCAGGACCCAGCCTGGGAGCCAGGGGAGCCACAGCCCTGGTGCCGACTGCTGTGTGGCCGTAGGATTTGACCTTTGCCTCTTGGGTGTCCAGGGGCACAACAAGGTGGGACGATGACAAGAGGTGCCATCTTAAACCGCACGGCATGTTGGAGGGGATAACATGAGCTAAGGGACACAGAAGCCGTGTGGAAGTAAAAAGCACCTGGCAGACATGAGGCCTCACAGTGACTCTCCTTGAGCACCCAGTCACCAAAGCAGGGAAGAGGCCAGTGCTTCTGAGCACCTACTGTGTGCCTCCCTCTGCCTGGCACTATCGTAACAGGGAGGCAGCGGCGGTTTCTCACCAACGACAACGACGGTGACCTCTGTGCTGTGTTATTATTTTTTTTGTGTGTGTGATACTGGGGATTGAACTCAGAGGCATTCTACCTCCGAGCTACACCCCCAGTTCTATTTTTTTTTTTTTTTTTTTTTTTTTTTTGCGGTGCTGGGGATTGAACTCAGGGGCTTTCTACCTCCGAGCTACACCCCCAGCCCAATTTTTTTTTTTATTCTTTATTTTGAAACCGAGTCTCACTAAGTTGCGAGTGCCTCACTAGGTAGCTGAGGCTGGCCGCGAACCCGGATCCTCCGGTCTCAGCCTCCCGAATGCTGGGATTACAAGCGTGCGCCACCATGCCCGGCTCCCAGTTCTATTTTTTTTATTCTTTATTTTGAAACAGGGTCTCACTAAGTTGCGGAGTGCCTCACTAAGTAGCTGAGGCTGGCCGCGAACCCGGATCCTCCGGTCTCAGCCTCCCAAGTACTAGGATTACAAGCGTGCGCCACCACTCCCGGCTGTGCTGTGTTCTTGCTGTGTCCCAAGGGCTTCTTGGATAGCTGCCACTTAGTCCTTCTAAAGGTCCAGTAAAGGGGCTTCTTTTCAGATGAAAAACAGACACCGAGGCACTAAGTGATGCGCTCAAGTTTGTTTTAGATAATGAGTGTAGGGTCAGTATTTAAATCCGGGTGCATCCAAGTCCAAGGCCCTTGCCTTTTAAAAAAATGTGATATATCATTTACAAATAAACTGTACATATTTAAAGTATACAACTTGATAAGTTTTGACATATGTATATACCTGTGAAAACACTACAATCGATAACAAACATAACTTTTACCCTTCAAAAGGGTAAACTTGGTGAGCCCACCCTCCTATCATAACTCCTGCCCCTGCCCAGGCAACCACTGATCAGCTTCCCGTCACAGTGGATTTGTTTGCATTTTTACTTGACTTTAAATTAAACTGTGATTTTACACAAACAGAACCATGTCTGGCTTCTTTCAACACAATTATTTTTATATCCATTCATAATGTTGCTGGGCATGGTAGCACATGCCTTTATCCCAGTACTTGGGAGGCTGAGGCAGGAGGATCACAGGTTCAAGGGATAGCATCAGCAATTTAACAAAACCTTGTTTCAAAATAAAGAATGGCTTGGGGGTATAGCTCAGAGGTAGAATGCCCCTGGGTTCAATGTCTAGTACTACAAAAAATAATAGTAATAGTAATAATTTTAGGTATTCTGATAATTGGCGGTATCTCACCATAGTTTTAATTTTGTACTTTTCTAATGACTTTAATGGTGTAGAACACCTTTCCACATGTGTACTTGACATCATTATGTAATTTTCTATAGCATCCATTTATATCATTCACCTCTTATTTTAAAATTGGATTTTTCTCTTAATATTGAATTTTTGTAGTTCTTTACTCTGGAAATAGGCTCTTTACCAGCTATATACTTTGCAAATATTTTCTCCCCATTTGCTGCCTGCTTTTTTATTCTCTTAACAGTACAGCGTCTTTCAGCGAACAGAAGCTTAAATTTTTATGGAGTCCACTATCTCATCTTTTGGTTTTACGAATTGTGTTTTTGGTCCTGTATCTGCAAAATTGTCTGTCCCAAGATGACATAGATTTTATCAATTTTTTTCCTTGAGCTTTTATAGTTTTAGGCTTTGCACGCTGGCCCACTCTAGTTACTTTTTTTTTTTAGTACAAGGCATAGGTTGAAGTTGACTTTTCTTGCACGAATATCCAAAGTTCTAGCACTACTTGTCAGAAGTCCTTCTTTTCAACACTAGTTGTCTTTAGGCTTCTTTTAGAAATCACTTGGTCACTCATCAGTCTTGGTGCCATTCACCACACTGCCTAGATTATTGTAGCTCCCTTGCTTTTTTGTTTTTTTCCTTGCGGTACTGGGGATTGAACTCAGGGGCGTTCTACCTTCGAGCTACACCCCCAGCCCTATTTTTTAGTCTTTATTTTGAAACCGAGTCTCACTAAGTTGCAGAGTACCTCACTAGGTAGCTGAGGCTGGCCGCGAACCCGGATCCTCCGGTCTCAGCCTCCCGAATGCTGGGATTACAAGCGTGCGCCACCACGCCCGGCTAGCTCCCTTGCTTTTAAAAGAGTAAATTATTATCAGCCAGGTGCAGTGGCACACACCTGTAATCCTAGTACTTGGAAGGCGGAGACAGGAGGATCTCAGGTTCAAGGCCAGCCTCAGCAACTTAGTGAGACCCTCACCAATTTAGCAAGACCCTGTTTCAAAATAAAAAGGGCTGGGTGTGTAGCTCAGAGGGGTTGGAACCCCTTGGGTTCCATTCCTAGTACCACAAAAAATTATTTTCAAAATAATTCACACATTATTGCTGTTGTTAAAGCAAGGGAGCCTGCTACTGGCCCAAGCCTTTCCCAGGGCTTCTCCCTGTACAGGCCACTAAAGCTTTCAGCGGACCCTTTGTTCTTTTGTCTAACCCTAAAGATCAATTGTGGCCACTTCCCTAATCTGTGGGCATTCAGTGGCTTTGAAAAAGAATGAAAACCGTCCCCCTCGCCACTTCCCACTCTCTCTTTCTCTCGCTCAGCCTCACAGCTCAGCTCCTTGTGCAGAGCCAGGTTGACCCTGGGATGCTGGGAATAAGTCACAGCAATTCGTTGGTGCTTTGCAAAGCACTTGCAAGTGGACCCCGAGCTTTGTGAGGTCAGAGGAGTGGGACAATGTCCCCACTTAACATCGGAGGCAACTGAGGGTCCTGGAGACATACTTCACCCAGGGTCTTGCATCGAGGCAAGCAGGATCTCTTATTGGCCTGGGTCTCATGATTCCACATCTGGCAGTCTTCCTTCTGTACCTTAGAGATGAGTCCCAGGCTGTCCTCTCTTGTTCTGCTTGGTAATTACTGTTTTCAGCTGTCGGGGTTCCTTGGTCCGGGGCCCCATGGGAGGGAGGTAATTACATCCTTCCAGTTGCCCTTAGTCAGCAGCTCCCAGTCTGTTCCTGTGACTGAGCCCAGGGCTGACCTTTGTCTGTTCCTCACCATTCCCAGGCCAGCAGCTTGGAGATGGTTTGGATCCCTTTGTCTCTCTGTTCGGTGCTATGGTTACATCTGGCTAACCCATCCCTCACATAGTGTTAGTAAATTTTGCTGATTCAGACTGATGGGCATCCTTGGTCCTAAGGGGCCCAGAGGGGCAGCTTGTAATGTCCCCAACCAGCCTGCCCACTTGTTAGAAAACTTGTGCACCTGACTGGTGAGGCCCCATGATGGGCCTTTTTGTGGAAAGGGCAGTACTGCCTCTAAGTAGAGTACCTCTTTTTTTCTTTTGGTACTGGGGATTGAACCCAGGGCCATTCTACCTCTGAGCTACAGCCCCAACCGTTTTTATTTTTATTTTATTTTGAAACACAGTCTTGCCAAAGTTGCTGAGGGTCTTACCTAAGTTGCTGAGGCTGGCCTCAAACCCATGATCCTCCTGTCTCAGCCTTCCAAGTACTGGAATTACAGGCATGCACCACCACACACCTGGCTTAGTAGGGTATCTCTTAATTCACGAATACCCCTCTCTTCTACTTTACTCTCCCCCCACACCCATTGGTTAAAATTATTATGGGGTGCCTCTCTCCCTCCCTCCTTCCCTTCCTCCTCCTCCTCCTCCTCCTCCTCCTCCTCCTCCT